>WSTS01000118.1:2010-13478 GCA_019627755.1 Serendipita sp. 411 | reverse complement strand
GACAGTGGCGGAAGATGGAAGATGGAGGAGGTCCCAGGATCGGAAAAGTTTTATCCTGCGCAACTCGTTTTCTTGGCTCTTGGATTCCTTGGTCCCGAGAGCGAGCTTGTCAAGGCTCTTCAGATCAAACAGGATGGCCGCTCCAATATCGAAACACCAAAGAAGGTGAAGCAATATTCTCCGAAAGTAGGGACATAGCCTTACATAGCTCGCAGAAATATTCTACCAGTGTATCGGGTGTATTTGCAGCCGGCGATTGTCGTCGCGGCCAGTCATTGATCGTGTGGGGTATACAGTACGTCCTCTATTAGCTCGTAGGCTGCTTTCTCATTGTTTGTAGTGAGGGTCGAGGTGCAGCCGCTGAGGTAGATCTTTATCTAACCCGTACTACTCGATTGCCTATAGCTGGAGGTATTAGAGCGAGGGTAAGCGCCTTGTCAAAAAGTGCCATTGAAGACGAACTGATTTTTGTTAGGTATATACCGCTCCTCAGGATTCTGTCAACGAGATACAAGTGTCCGCATGACCTTCTCTTTATCACATTTTTTTAGACTGCTGTACACTAGCTTTCACTACGAGTCATTGAGCGCTCAGTCGTCATCCTTGCTTTGTGTCCCAACTTGAACCTGTACCTATGGCAAACTTTTCGAGCTATGCCTCGAAATTCCTCAATCAATCATTGTTACCCAACACATCTACTGTAGCAAATGAGCCACTTTTCTACTCGATGGCAGAGAGTTCTCATGATGGAGACCTCGATGATGGTGATCCACACCTCCGGCGAAGCAGAGGCGATGGACGGGACTACGATCCATTCAATCTGGAGGATATTCCTGACGATGAGCGCGAAGAAGCAGCGGGATTTGATGCGTCTATCAACGACGTCCAAGACTCCTTGCCACTACTACTCCAGTCCAACTGGCGCCTGACGACACAACAACAAACACAACATCAGCTACAATCTCCAACATCTTCATCGACATCATCCGATGGTTCTATGCCAATGGGACTGGATCTCCTTGAAGATGACCGACCTCAGCAACCCGCGCTGACGCAGTCCCTTCTTCCTCGCAGCGCAAACACTGCGTTTGTATTTAGTTTGCCGCATCCTGGACGGATCCCTCGTCGAAAATATAACGACGCGGGTTGGGCAATGTTATGGTACTCGTGTCTGGCTGTCTGCGGAGTAGGCTTCGTGTTCACATTATTCAGCTCATCGGTTCGTTCGCTTAAATTCAAGGGGGAATAATCTGCTAATATCATGAATCAAGCCCTCTTCAGGACGAGCAACACCATATATTTATTCGACTCTGACGCACACGATTCCCCTTATCACTTTGTTTACATTCATTGCTGCGCTCTGCTCGTATCTTCATATCGCGCTCCTTCGTGTCTCAGTCAAGCCCGTCTTAATGGCAACCTCGGTCGCCGTACCTGGGGTGATGATTATCGCTGCCGCATGGGCATTTGCTGCCAGCTTCTTCTGGACAGGAAAAGAAGGAGGCTGGGCTGAAACAATAGGGTAAGTTTCTGTTGGAATACATACTGTAGCTAATTTTTTACTAGCTTACGCCTATTTGCGCTCGTACCTCTCGTCTTGGCCGCTCTCTCTGCCCGCGCTCTTTATCATAGACGCACACGGTTATACGAGACAATATCTGTTGTCACACTATCTACACGACTACTGCTGGAGCCAGGTCAGGTTGGGCTACTTGCTTTGTCTCCAGCGATCCTTCTCTCGTCTGTCTTGGTCTCTCTGCCATTTCTTTCGCTAGCATTCCATCTCTTACTCATTGGGTACTTTGATAACGGCACAAACGGTGCGCAATGGCACGTCAAGCCCTACGCTGGCTGGTTGATCGCCATGACACTCTTTGTCTGGCTGTGGACCTGGTTCATCGCCCGCGATGTGTTGAGGATGTCGGTTTCGGCCTTGATAGGGGCCTGGTATTTTTTGGATCGACGTGGTGACCCAACCGAAGAAATCAAATCTGCTGTGTACCGAGCGATTTCACCCTCTCTTGGGACAAACTGCCTTTCGGCTTTAGTGATGTCAGCGGTGCATATAGCAACATTTGCGATACAAACTTTGACACGGGTAAGCTGCTATGTTGATAAGCGGAAACCTTCTAAATGTTATCAGATCACGGTTCCTCCGTTTCTCTTGCCTCTAACGCACACTCTTGCATATCCAACCAGCCTTCTTTCTAATTCTATGGCATCGCTCAGCAATTATGCATTAGTATATGCAGGGGTTACTGGAGAGGCCTTTTTCCAGTCTGCGCGACGAGCAAAGGCACTTACAGCTTCTCGGGCCCTCCGGCACAACCCAGGGTGTGAGTAAATCTATGAGAGACCCGGAATTGACTGACAGGTAAACAGATACACTATTGACGATACTCCTATTGTTGACGGCCTTTGCTATTGGGCTCCTGGCGGCGATGGCTACCTACATTTTCACAGCATTTACCTTGAAAAGCCCTGCATCAGCCCCTTTCGCAAGTTTCATAGGAGGGGCTGTCACATTTCTGGTCGGCTGGTTCTGTATGAGCTTAGTCGATGACGTGTACGTCCTGCCGCCTCTATTTCTTCGAGCGTGCATTAATCATCCTTCCTTACAGTGCCGACTCACTATACATGTGCTACTGTATCGATGTTGATGTCGGAGCCACCCACAAGCCAGAAGTTTTTGACCTGGTGTGTATAATTGTTCGGCTGCGAGGTCGCTACTCTAATCATCTATCAGTTTGAGGGAATACAACGGCCTGCTTCTAATCGGTCCCATGCCTAGATATTGATTATCTCGCTATTTCAGCGAGGTTGGCAGATCACATGTAGCATACTCCTTTCTCTATAGGACAAACATTTTGTTATAGTATTGATATCTTAAATCAATAGACATGGTATTTTTTTTGGCATAGTTCGTACGACGCAGTTTGAGATGATGGAAACATAGGTTGATCCCCACCCCGACAGCTACTAAATTGTGTGATGCGATATTCTGTCCAAGGCAAGTACGCCGTGGGCTCCTTCGGATGCCCTGACAATGTACCTAGTCGATGATACAAGTCCTATCCTTTCTTATTCTGGAGACTGGTCATCTTCAGCGAGTGGAGGTGATACGGCAGAGTATTGGGTTGGTATCTGTTTACAAGGCCGGTGCCATCTCATGGGCTGAACAAATAAACATAGGGAGCCTCATTCCACGCCACTAGCAGCAATGTAAGCCAGTCGTACAACGAACGAATCACTCTAGTCTCGTCTAATATACAACCACAACTTAGTCTAGCTATGTCACACTCTCGTTTATAGGAACCGGTGTTACTGTATATGGTTCAAAAGGTCCTGATCATGGTACATTCATTGCCACTGTAGACCAAGAAGAGCATTTCTTGGACGCATACGAGGAAACCAATGTCTACCGAACCACAATGTTCTCACAGACCGGACTGCCTCTTGGCACTCACTACCTCAAAATAACCAATCTTATTCGAGATATGTCACAGCCGTGGCTCTATTTAGACTACATCGACTTTGAAACCGGGCAGGACGATAATATGTAAGTTTTCCCGTTATAACTTATAACACAAAAAAAAACAACCAAAACTAACTATGATATAGAAGGAACGTAAATTACACTATCGATGATGTTAATTCTACCATTTCGTATATTCCGGGTGGCGCATGGGTCGCAGGAAGAGAACCTACTGCCCAACACATCGATGGAACCTTTCAGTACGGATTTTACTCCGTACATGGTATTCTCTGATGTAGTTTAGCACATCCGCCGTACCTGGAGCACAGTTGTCTACACACTTCGAAGGAAACGCTATTTATGTGTTTGGGTCGCTGGGAGTGGACTATGGATTACTTAATGTGACGGTCGATGGCTCCTACGGATCTCTAATCAACTGCTCAGCATCGAAGTCCAGGACGCAAGCACTTTTGGTTAGTTTGAACCACGGATCCGAATAGGCTTCGACTGATCAGGGTGCAGTTTTATACTAGCGTAGCATCGGGAAGACACTCCATCTCCGTCCAAATTCCAGCCAACTCTTCTGGTACAGTTAATTTTGACGCTTTTGTGGTATCACGATGGTCAGACAATAACGGGTAAGTGTAACCTTAGTTGGTAATGAGCCACCTAACCGCTTCCCAGTCTTGGCAGGCAAGACAATCCATGAATCTTTAGTGCAAAAAGAGACTGACACCAGTACCTCGATCAGGAGTAAGGCAAAGACGCCGATCATCGCTGGATCCGTAAGTCATTCTTTGAGATAGTTCTATGATTGCTGAGGTGACTCGAGATTTGTGGTGCACTCATTTTGCTAGCCTGGGCGACCTACCTTGGCCATTGGACATGGACCCAGCACAAGAAGAGAAAGAACATGAGGCCAGGGCAGAAAAAGCTATCCGACGCTATGAAACTACGAGAGGAAAAGAGGAAGGAGGAATCTGAAACCACTGCTGTTCGTGATACAGACAAGTCACATGACGCAGTAATCGATAATGGGAAGATACCACCATAACCGTGGCGGCATGCTATACCAATAATCGTCTTATTTACTTGCATTGTATTGTTTTTACGAGACCATATGCGTATTACTATAGGCCTAATGCGGATACGCGACGGCCGAATGAGCCCATTGCCAAACTTTCACCTTACTCCAACATTTCAGGATCCCCTACAATGATTGAATATGCATCTGATGCTCCCGCTCCTCTCCCAAACTCATATCCACGACTATCTCCTCATTTCCTCTTGTCCGATGGAACTCCAGACTACCTTCGACTGATACTGAATGCAAAAGTCTACGATCTTATACGAGAAACCCCGCTTGTTCGCGCAACAAACCTTAGTACACGCTTTGGGAACGAGATCTGGCTGAAAAGGGAGGATTTACAGGAAGTCTTTAGCTTTAAGATTCGAGGTGCCTACAACTTTATGGCCAATCTGCGTGAAGAAGAGAGGTGGAAAGGCGTCGTCACCTGTAGTGCCGGTTAGTGCGTAGTTTGCGACGCGTTGATCTTAGCATACCGGCAACTGAGCGTCTCTCTTTTAGGGAACCATGCTCAGGGTGTAGCCCTTTCGGGAGCACGCCTAAACATACCATGCACTATTGTCATGCCAAAGGCCACTCCAAACATCAAAGTAAGAAATGTAGAGAGACTAGGGGCCAAAGTCGTCCTGTACGGGTCTGATTTCGATGAGGCAAAGGAGGAGTGTGCTCGTCTCGCATCCGCACACGGCCTCATCTTCGTACCGCCATACGACGATCCTCTTGTCATTGCAGGTCAAGGTACTGTTGGTCTAGAGATCTTGAAGCAAGTCAGCAGCGTGGATACTCTCGATGCAATCTTTGCCTCAGTCGGGGGTGGGGGGCTGGTAGCTGGAATCTTGGAATATATAAAGCGAATAGGTGATCCGCGGATAAAAGTAATGGGTGTAGAGACCGTTGACGGCGACGCAATGGCCCGCAGTTTGGAGGCAGGAGAACGCGTCACTCTCAGGGAGGTTGGGCCATTCAGTGACGGAACTGCCGTGAAGATAGTCGGTGAAGAACCATTTCGTTTATGCAAAAAGTGGATAGATGGGGTTGTCAAAGTGGATAATGATGCTATCTGCGCTGCAATCAAAGATGTCTTCGAAGGTATGGTTCAATTGGCCAAACGCGCTTGAGTCTGCTCGTTGACTTGGATGGATAGATACACGTTCAATCACAGAACCTGCGGGCGCTTTAGCACTGGCGGGTCTCAAGCATTATATCGTAGAAAATGGTTTGGTTGGAGCCGGGAAGCGATTCGTTGCAGTTATCAGTGGGGCCAATATGAACTTTGGACGGCTAAGATTTGTCGCAGAACGTGCAGAACTTGGTGAGGGTCGCGAAGTTCTCTTCACTGTTGAGATACCCGAACGACCAGGTAAGAAACGACAGGAACTATTGCTCTATTACTAAATAGGGGATAGGTAGCTTCGTGCGGTTACATAACATCATCCACCCAAGAGCGGTGACCGAATTTGTCTATCGATACAGTCGTCCCGACAAGGCACACGTCTTCATTTCGTTCATTTTGAGCTCCAATTCCAGGGAAAAAGAGGTACAAGATATTCTGGCCGAGTTGGAAAGAGAAGGAATGATTGGTATCGATATTTCGGATGACGAACTTGCAAAGGCGCACACCCGTTACCTCGTAGGTGGATGTCAAGATGTAGAAGATGAACGGGTATTCCGATTTGGTACGGATGACCGCCGTTGGGCCGTTGAATTGTGCTTATCGATCCTTTCACAGAGTTTCCCGAACGGCCTGGGGCCCTCCGACGGTTTCTCCATGAGCTTCGCTCGGATTGGAATATCTCCCTTTTCCACTATCGAAATCATGGCGCAGGCGAGTCCCAATTCTCCTGATCTCGTTCGGGCTTCCGCTTATATTGGGTAGATGTCGGGAAAGTACTCGCTGGGATACAAGTACCCTCAAAGGACCAGGAAGCATTCAGCCTGTTTCTGGAACGACTTGGATATGGCTACATCGAGGAGACCGAGAATGGGATTTATAGACAATATCTGCGGCGGTGAGCGGCAAATTCGCGGGTGAAGAGGGGGTTTTGGGTCACCGGACGATGCCGGAGCTCAGTTCGAAAAATGACGGTCTCTTTGCCTTTTGACCTGAACCACGACTCATTATCGTAGTTTGCTCTGGAAAATAAGAGAAAATCATGAACCACAATGCAGATCACCAGCATGGTCATCTGGTAGACGACACAGATGTACATGAGTCTGCGCGTATTCAGGTCAGTCATGATAGCGTTGCCCTAGACGGGTTACAGCTACTCATAAAGTGTGATTTCTATCACAGGTTGACTATTTGAGCCACAAGTAAGTCTCATCTGTTTACGCTGGATTATGCAGGCGCTCATCCCCCCTTGATCGCATCGTAGATGGCAAGAGGCAGACGTCTGGCATACTTGGAAGAATATGACACGCCAAAAGAATGATATCGCGAACGGAGTTCGGCTGGAGAACGCCAGCTGGAGAACCTGGTGGCAGACGAAAGGGAAACTGAAGACGATCAGTCCTCAGAAACTCAATTGGTCTGCAGGATTTTCACTATTTTCGTGCTCAGTATTGTGACCGATTCTTAGGCTCAAGGATAGCGACGTGACTTGGCTATATGGCCCATTGCACCAAGCTCCGGTACCCGCACTACCTCCGAAAGGCGCAAGCCTCCAAGAAAAGCTCAAGACGATACCTCCTCTCCCTAAAGCTCGCAAACCAATCCTAAAGAAACGTACATTGGCGGAGGTATTGGTGCTGGGTTTAGCAAAAACGAATAATTTACCCAGTGCCTCTTCTCCAGGGGACGAAATGAAGGAGCTCGATATCCCCAGTCAAACGGTCAAAGGTCCGGAAGAACGCGATCGTATTATGCTGCTTCACACAAAGTCGGACACAAATCTTCTCAGACCTGCTATTGGAAGAGTCCAGCAACTGAGTCCTCCCCTCGAGAATGAACCTTCAACCCCTCGTCGGCCCACCAGATTCGGACCGCAAAGAGAGTCCTTTTCGACGTCTAACAAGGCCTCCCCATCCCCTCCTCCTCATGACCATGATGGCATAGTCAAAAAACGTGTTGGGTTCAACGCCTTTGTTTCCCAGTGCATCGCAATTGCTCCTGGGGAGCGAAATTCATCAGACGACGGTGGATCTGATGACGACGCGCTTAGCATGAAATCTGCAGGTTCCGGTTCGAACCGATCCCGCCGGCCATCAACGTCACGCTCCAATTCACATTCATCTGCGCGCTCAGAGCCTCTGATTATTGCTCCCATGGCCCCCACACTTCTCAAAGAGACGATGGGGGATGAAGAGGCGAGCGATGGGCCTACAGTTGTCTATATGCCCCTTGGAAGCCCCTTTGATGGCAAGGATAGTGATAGCGATGATGATTTTGGTCATTCAACAGTGCCACCGAAAGTCGTCACCATCTCTGAGCCTGAAAATATCCAGGAATCAATGCAGGAAATAACATTCGGGAGTGATGCGAACAAAAAGCGCAAACTGTCTGTCGGCGAAGTCCCTCCTTCAAGAAGACAGCATAGAGATGCGGAAGAGACGCCTTCCACCTCGTCAATTGAGCCCCCACCAGCGACGCGTGATTCACTTTTAGGCCCACCAATCATCCAAACTGACGATTCTCGAGGTCGCACGCTTCACCGAACGTCATCTTCGTCATCATTAAACGAGAGATCTCGTAGCTGTAATGGAAGCAGTCCCATTGGGAGCCGCTCTCCAGAGAGTTCGCGGGCATCTAGCACGAGCACTCGTGGGACATCTGCAGAGATTGGTCCCACGGCACTTACTGGGCGTGAAGCAAATACGGGCGAGAAGAAGGCTACTGTTTCAACGAGTGGATCGATAATCGAAGATGCCACCATCCAACATGATGACTATGTCAAACTTGATAACAAGGGACCAGATGGCGGAGTCTCAATGCCAATAACAACAAAACAAGAAAGCGGTGGCGGGTTTGTAGACAAAGCAGTAGCAAATGCACGGGGCCTCATAGGAACTCTCTTGAACGGTTCATCAGCATCTACGACTGGGAAACGAAATAGTTCTTAGGAGTAGGAGAAGAAGCGGCGTGAATTGTTTAACTGTGTAAGACTATAATGCAAGCGAACCGATCTTGGACTGTACCCCTTCATAACGATAGATCCGATTCTCCCACCAGTAGTTGTGCTGTATACACTAGCCGAATCTAGATACTTGTTCCATCAGGCCTAGCAGCTCGTTCGATTAGAGCAAGCGTGCGATGTTATGTTGACATAGCCTGTTGCCTTTTCGGGCTGTGTGGCACGGACCACCTAACAATCCACTCTTCGTCCCAGCCTCTTCCCGCTCACAACAAATGGCCGATCAATCGTCGACACCAGAAGAACATAGGGAATGGATTGGTGCAGTTCAAGATGAATGGAGTATGTACTCGTAGGTATCATTACGACGCATGCTTTCTCATGCAGCCAGGGTACTCAGACTAAGGACTGAACTGTAATACTCTAGGGGAAACCGGGAGGACTATGTCATAGGTCCACCTATTGGATTTGGAGCCTCATCTATCGTCTACAGTGCCCAGTTCAAACCGCCGGGAACGAACGAGCTCTGGCCCGTCGCTGTCAAGGTCATCGACCTGGAGAGATTATCGCCGTCAGCACTACGGCTACTGACACGAGAGACTCAGCTCATGTCTCTATCGAAACATCCAAATGTCCTTAGGGTTCGTGGTAGTTGGGTAGACAAACGCAAGCTATTTATTGCCCTGCGTCTCATGCGAAGTGGTTCCATTAGCGATGTAATGTGTTACAAATTTGCCGCTGGCGTGGAAGAAGAGGTAGCCCGCTGCATTCTCAGGCAAGCGCTGGAAGGTATCAAGTCAGTACCGTCTCTCACCTTGAAGACACAACACTCACAAAGTCGCTTCATAGCTACCTGCACATCAATGGTCTCATTCACCGCGATATAAAAGCTGCAAATCTTCTGCTCGACGACGATGGAACCGTGCTGGTTGGTGACTTGGGTGTCGCTGCATCACTGAGCGATGAGGACGCGTATAAACATGCTGCCAATAAACCAGTCTCGCGCTCATCAGGTGCAAGTACCAGCACCCCGATACCGCCTCTGGCGACTGGGGGAACCCTCGGGAAGCGTAAGAGCTTTGTCGGGACACCATGTTGGATGGCCCCAGAAGTAATTGCCCAGAAACAGTACGACTCATCCGCCGATATGTGGTCCCTCGGAATCACTGCATTGGAGATGTGCACTGGCAGGGCTCCGTATTCAAGGGACAATCCAACCCGCGTTCTTCAGAAGATCCTACACAACGATGCCCCGAAACTGGATAGGAAAGGTGGAAAGCATAAGTACTCTCAGGATTTCAAAGAGATCATCGAAAGTTGTCTCGTCAAAGACCCTACAAAGCGACCAACCGCCTCCCAACTACTAGAAACGCCATTCTTCCAGGGTGCAAAGCGCAAAAACTATCTTGTCTCTACGCTTATAGGTAGGTGATGAGCGTGATTCGAGTTATTTAGAACACTCATCCCTGTCGTAGCTGGCCTCCCACCACTAGCAGACCGTCAGGAAAGATACAAACAGCCTTCCGTAACTTCAAATCCCTCTTTTGATTCCTGGGATTTTGCTTCAACCATCAATCTGACACCCACCACATCGCCTACGACATCGCTGTACTCAAAGTCGGCATCACCCCTTCGTGCTCAGCACCGTGGGCCGGTTCTTCCTCCCTTGGGAGTCTTTGATATGGACGAGAATGCATTTGACGACGAATACAATACACCACTTTACACCACAAGTACAGCAGCAACGACAGGATCACTCGCCCCACTTGGTTCATTTCCCCGGACTGAATCTTTAAACGACGGATCACCAATCAATCAACAGGAATCTGAATCGGAGCCCCCAGTCGTGGTCAGCCAATCATTTTCGTCGACTTCATCGAGTTCGAACCCAGCAGCGCCGGTTACGCCACCCTCCGTTGCTCTATCTTCCAGTGTGGGCAGTCGGATTAAAAGCGAGAATAGTAGCAACAGCGGGTCCGGTTTCAGTATGTGGAAGAAGCTCACCGGGAAGCTCAAGGAAGATGCCTCACAAAGTAAAGCCGATAAACAACGCCGAGGAAGCTTTGTCAACATGATTTTAGAACGTACTTCAAGTCGCAAGTAACCCATAAACGTTTCTCTATAAATCCTCATCTTCATAGAATCTGAACTGATACAATAGTGTGCGTAATAGACACCGAGTATACGTATCTAGAAACATATCCTGTACATATATTTTCGAGTCGATGCATGTGTTAATGACAGAATGATATCCAGAGGACGAACGAAGTTGCCTTGGTCGACCTTCCAAGTTTGAACCTGGACAGTCCCGTCTCGTTGGCATGGCCATTTCAAGTAAACGGGTCTCCGTGCTTGTGGGCTCTGTAATTGTTGCTTTAGGATCTGGTACTAACTATGTGAGTTCATTATATTGAACCATTACATCGTAACGGTCGCTGATATAGTTTCATGTTCCAAGGCTTATTCAGGTAATAGCTCAGAGCGTCCCAAAGTGACTTAAATGAGAAATCTGACGTTAACCGTTTACAGCATATGCCCCTCAGTTAGGAGATGCGCTTCATATCAGCCATACTCAGCTCAATGTGATCGGGCTCGCTGGAAACAGTCAGTCCTTTCATACCCCTAGATCATCTAGCTGACTGGTTTAGTGGGTGTATATTTCACGTCGCCTTTGGTCGGGAGATTGGTGGATTTGAAGGGACCAAGGATGTCAGTCTCGTTAACAAGCCGTAGGGAGGCGCATAGCTCATCGGGTTATTATTACCAGCCTCTTGATATCGGGTTTCTTCTTGTTACTCTTTGGATATGGTGGCATCAAATACTTCTATGATCAATC
>WSTS01000117.1:17652-31043 GCA_019627755.1 Serendipita sp. 411 | reverse complement strand
GACCCCAACAGGCCATTCGACAACTCGTTCCCCACACTTCCTCGCATATCCTCTCCTACACGTACTCTCGCAGCATTTGAACCAGTTACTCCGGACCGTGCTTCATCCAACTTCCGGTCCATTTTCCTTCAGACCCCTGTGTTCTCGTCTTCTTTCTCCGAGGGAAGACTGGAGGACGAGCTAAACAGAATGAGTCGAGGTGAAGACTCGCCCAATGGTTTCTTCCGTCGCAGCGATCTTTACAAGAGTCCTTCTGTCCCCGGTAGCAGTCCTCATCGTGGTTACTAAGCTATTTTTTGTGCCATCGTATCGATATCTTGGGATTATTTGTGTATTTCCTAGTTAATCTGTGACTACTAGTAAAATGGATGTTGTTCTATTAGCTGATCCCGTTCCCCTGTTTCGATTGGAAGTTCCGAGCCGAAATGGGCTCATCGGTTGCGAATTGTGCGTGACCCCTTGTCGCCATTCTTGGACCCCCCCATAATCTTGCCTTTTACGTCGATTTTTGCTAGAATGCCTCTTCCCCAAGGGATCTTAGATAGCTCGTTGGACGCCATTGGACACACGCCACTTGTGCGCCTGCAAAGAATCGCGGATGCTGAGGGACTCAAATGTAATCTACGTAAGTAACGCACCCGAAAATACGCCTGATCTGTATACTGATTGGCTCTCTTTAGTTGCCAAACTGGAGTTCCTTTCAGTAGGAGGTAGCCTCAAGGACCGAATAGCAAAACGGATGGTAGAGGAAGCTGAACGCACGGGCCGGTTAGTGCCAGGGAAAACAACGGTTATTGAAGCCACATCGGGGAACACAGGTGACACTTCCTTCCTCGACTAGTTTCTGTCGCGGTATACTGAATCGACAAGGGGGTTAGGGATCGGCTTAGGGCTGGTTTGTGCTCTCAAGGGGTATCCTCTCATCATTACACTCCCTGCTAAGATGTCATTGGAGAAGGAGGCGACCCTCCGTGCCCTGGGTGCTGAAATCATTCGAACGCCAACGGAAGCAGCATTTGATTCACCAGAAAGCCATATCGGTATGTCCCTGTTCAATTTGCGTGTTGATATTTCGGTCTAATTGTACTCCTCCTATCCTTAAGGGGTAGCGAAACGCCTCCAGCAACGAATTCCCGATTCTGTCATTCTTGATCAATACACAAACCTGGACAATCCATTGGCGCATGAACTCACCACAGGACCCGAGATCATTGATGCCATTGTTTCGGACTATGGCTCCCATTCAGCAACGTCAAGGAAATCCACAGGCATGGTGGACGTTCTTGTCGTGGGAGCTGGTACAGGCGGTACGATTACCGGTTGCTCCCACAGCGTCAAAGCCCATAATCCCGACTGCCTCGTGATTGGTGTTGATCCGGTGAGTTGCTGTGTCCAGCCATCCTCCGCCGTCATACTGAATGGAAGCGCCACTTGGACACAACAGAAAGGGAGCATATTAGCTTATCCGGACTCGCTTAACAAGTCAACAGATAGTCCTATATATCAAGTGGAAGGAATTGGGTAGGCAATAGTTATGATCGTGATCGTGACCCACTAATGTGGCCCCCGTCTTTGAAAGGTATGATTTTATTCCCAAAGTACTGGACAGATTCGCTCCGACTGTTGACAAGTGGCTGAAAATCGGAGACGAAGAAGCGTTCCCTGCCGCAATGAGATTAATTAAAGAGGAGGCGTTGCTGGTCGGCGGAAGCTCTGGCACGGCACTAGCAGGCACCCTCAAATGGTTGAGGGAAGAAGGGAAATCTTTGGCTCAAACAGAGGGAAAGAATGTTGTGGTCATCCTACCAGATGGGTAAGCCCCCCGAATATCCTGTTGGTGACTTTCCGAGCTCACTTTTCCATCCCAGCATTCGCAATTATATGAGCAAACCTTGGTTCCTTGAATCCGCTACACAGGAAAAGGAGACTACACTCGCCAGGGTCATCAAGCAAGCCTTAGAGAAGAATGATTGAACGTCTCTTGCAATGCTTGTATAGAGAAGTGGAATGAATCCCTTGGAGTTATTCCAATAAAACCTATATCGTTTTGAAATACAATGTTCGAAAAACAACTATATCCGGCGACAATGAAGCCAGGGTCAGGAGAAATACAGAGCAGCGGGTGTCTCAGAATGGTCCAGTAGCGACAGATGCTGTTATGCAGAGGGGATCGCATCAGGGTCGCGATATATTCTCAACCCCCAAATATCGCCAATCTTTGCGCTGTCATCCTTGACGACTTCATCATCTATATCGGGATCGTCCTCCTCCATCATACGACGAGCAGAATTCGACAAGCGAAGACCGCTCATCTTCGCCCCCAATCCATTGTCGTCTTCACCTTCGATTTTCAGACCGCGCTCATTGGCAAGGTGAAGCAGGCAGATGAAACAGAACGAGGTGCTGATCTCTTCCATCTTGTCCTTTGGATATGACTTCCGCAGTTCCGATATCACTGATGTGAATTTCTTGGCCTCACTAGGATCGGTAGGTTTGCGTTGTGGGCTATGGGAAGTAGGGCACCCCTAAAGCTGATTAGGAGAAAGCATGTGGATGAGTTGCATCCATACGCACCTCTTCTTCCTCGTCCGAGAGAACAATGTCCAAGCCTTTCCAAATATTCTCTTTGAGCTTTCTAACGTCGACTCGTTTCACCTTTTTAGCGTAATTCACGAATTCTGGCCGAACCCTTCGAACTTGGCCTTGAGTAGCAGCCAAGAGGTCTGCACTTTCGTCGAGGCCAGCCCCGGCCATTCCGTCTCCACCACCATAAGCATCATCGAACCCTCCACCACCGTCATCGTCGTCATCGTCATTGAAGTATTGGGTAGCGAATGGCATGCCAGCCCCTTCCAGATCTATGAAGACTGTCACAAACGAAATGCCTGACGGGGCAAATTTTCCTCACTCAGATTGTCATCATCTGGAGGTAATGCAGCATCGGCAGCGGCCTTGGCCCAGAAGTTTTCATCAATTTCTTCGTCATTATCCGCTGCAGAGAGAGTTAGGGCTTTCAACCGTGCTCATAGAGTGACTTACGTCGCAACCAGGTTCGATGACCACGGAAATTGATCTTTTGGTCTAGGATCACCAAGAGGGCCTATATGAAGCAGAATAAACCCACCACAAACTTTGGCTTCAAGAAAAGCGAGAGCAGCTGTTTGCTTGAGAAGTGCATATCTTCAGGAAGGAGGAAACTTTCCCTCCTTTCCAGGTTCTTTTTCTTCTTCCCACCAATGTAGGCGCATTGTTTGGCCGGCAACGTTAATGAACCTTTAACAGGAGGTTCAAACAACTTCTTCTCGAAGTCTGCTGGCAGTTTCTCGGAGAAGTCGATAGAGAATGGTTCCTTCTCCTTGCGCTGTTTCGGGGCAGTGGATTGTTCCGCTTTATCGGCTAGGAAAGATAATCAGGGTACACAGAAAACCAAAACAGTTAGAACGGCGCACGCTTTCGGATGACCTTTCGGAGTTTCCAATGTTCAGGACCCGCCCAGTTCCTTGTGACATTCGAATCGAAATAGTCAAGCATGCTAGCGCCTCCATCCTGGTTCATTGCCATGACAAGTTCTCGCTGGTCTGGAGGTTTACGAGGATCGAACATGGGGTGGCCCATCGGATGAACCCCAGACTGTTGACCCTCTTCTCCATCATGCATTCCACTCCGATCCTCGTTTGCATCACCGTAGTCCCCTTCGTTATCATCGCCTCCATAGCCTCCATAGTCTCCTGCATCTCCAACTCCTCCTTCATCTCCAGCAAAAAAGTCTTGGGGCTCTTCTGGCGAAGCATTGTTTTCTTCGTTGACTACATCCATGGCATCTCCCGTGACATCTGGTGGATTCTGGAAAGCTGCCTCATCTTCTGAATCGAGCTCTTCATCCTTCCCACTATATTTGGTTGAAGTCGCGTCGGCTGCGGCCGAGAACTTGAAGTTCGACAGCCTCTCCGACTGCAATGACCGGTAGGAGAGACTGGGGTAGTCAAGTTTAGCTGTAAGAGAATATTAATACAGCATTACGCATACAAGAGTGTCCCTACCTCTGAGATCTGCCAACGGGACTTGGAGAGACACAACTTCCTGGTCCTCCTCTTCATTCTCAGCGCCTCCCGGCGTATCCATCGCATCGAAGATGACCCTTATCCCACTGTCCACTCCGAGGTGATTCATTAGGAGACCCTGGGCGCCTCCTTCATCAAAGTCTCCGGATGTCTTCTTGAACAGAGGATCGATTGTGAATTCCAGATCCAGCTTCTTCGTCTGAAGTTGGGCAGGGTTTTTGGCTAAAGTAGCTTCTTGACGTGATGCTTTTCGTTTCTTTGCACCGTCAGCCCCGTCAGCCCCTTCTTCATTCTCCGCATCCTCGCTAATGATTTCTTCCATCGCATTAGTACCAATATCAAATAGTGATGAAATGCATACTTACTTCCTTCTGTGGCAAGATTGCTTAACAACTTGCCGGTGTCTGTTCCGACTGAATCGACTCGACTAGTCCAAATCTTGACACAACCATCGAGAGTACGAGAGGCCTTCTGGAAATTGATAGAGTTATCCCCATCATTTCTGAGCAGAGACATGTCATGGAAATAATCAATGAGAGCGAAACTCCACGAGTTATTGGCGTTGATTTTCTATAAGAGATATGGGTTCTGGTTAGCATCATCCCTCCTGAAAATGGGTACAAGGTACATTATCAGTTGCCATCTTCATCCATTCTTCGAAGTTGGAAGTCATGATCTCCAATGGGACTGGGACCATCGGGCCTGGTGCCACAACCGACTTCAACTGGTTCGCTCGTGCTAAGGCTGATTTCTTTGGTGGATTCGGTGCTTCTGCAGAACCAGACGCGTCTTGTTCTGGCTCTTGGTTCTCTTGGGAACCTGCGTCTGGGTCAAACGCCATAGTCATCCTTGAACTCTTCCTTCGCTTGAGCGATCGCTTCTCGGCGAGTTCCTCGTTGAACGATTTGAGGGGGATACTTTGTTCTCCATCGTCTGCTTCATCGAGCTGAAACCCGCTCACTCGTCGCTTTAGTCTGGCGTTGTTAACAGTGGTTTTCTTTTGTTTAGGTGTCGTCTCGACGTCCGTGCTCTCTTCCTCTGAACTGGAACTTATCCTTTTTTTGGTTGTGCGCGCTGCTCGTGGCATCGTGCAGTTATGGTCAAGAGGTGGCTTGAGTCGGACGGAGTTCGAAAACGCGTCAGCTCAATGTCTGTCTCTACCAGGCCACTAGCTTTCGTGGCAAAGCCCAAAAAATCAAGTAGCATACTGCCGCTCAATCTGCCGCTCAGCCTGTCTACACTGCAGAGAATATCCGCTGCTGTCTTAGCTCATAATACCGCTACCGGTTTCGATCTTCATACATCGACAGCTAGAGATGTAAATTCGATGAAACCTGGTGCTTTATCACCTAGTCAAGCAGCGGTATTACTTCCTTTGGCTAACATTGACGGCAAGCCTTCGATTCTGTTCCAGGTCCGTGCAAACTTGCGGATGCATAGCGGAGAAGTCAGGTATGATATATAGAACCATTCTATTAGTAGCTTATCCGTCCTTCATCCAGCTTTCCAGGGGGTAAAAAGGATGATGTTAGTTCAAACGAATGCCAGGCCAATCAGTTATCTTACTTCTGCCTAGGATGACGTGGACCTCGAACATACGGCTATGCGAGAGACATATGAAGAGATTGGACTTCCCGAGACCTGTCTTCAAATTCTTTCTCCTTTTGGCCCAGTAGAGAAAAGTCTAGGAGGAAGCATCGTTTACCCATACGTTGTCAGTATAAAAACTCTTTCATCGTCAACAGAATTAATTGAAGGTTGTCATAGGGCTTCATTTCGAATTCTGATATCGGCCCCTCAGCCACCTCTTCCTCGACGTCTGATGACAGAACACCACTCCCGAACTTGGATTTATCAAAACTATCCATAAACACAGCGGAGGTCGCAATGCTATTTCACCTGAGCATAGAGGAGCTTATGGACGAAAACCGACTAGATCAGCACAAATTCCGCGGACGTCCTCCATATTGGTGTATCAATGTCTCTGATAAGGTACCAGAAGAATACTGGACAACGGAGAGAGACCCCACGAGCGAAACTCATCCAGGAGAGCCAGTTCTCCATCACGGTAGAAGGCTGGAGATTTGGGGTTTGACAGCGTGGTGAGAACGTGAAACTACGTACTCTTAGTTATCCGTACTCAATTGCTTGCTTAGGTATTTGAATATCTTTATGCGGGCGGTCGGCATGTGGTAGTGGGAAGGACCGGAGGAGACTCAAAGCTGAACGAAAATCGACCGGAAATGATCATTCCGAGAAAGCCCCTGGACCTGCTTTGCGGGGAACGTCAGAAGACATTCTGATCCACCCGCCTTCTCCCTGCTGTCCCTCAAGGGGAATCACCGGTGCCGTTGATCGGGCTTAAACGCTGGAAGACAAGTTCTAGGGTAGTAGAAAGGTGGGAGAAGAACACCCGTTCGCTGCGGAAGCTAAGGGAAGGCTACCGGAGTATCTCCACCTGCAAATGTAGCATTTATTATAACTGCCCACATCTCGTCCTCCACGTCGACTTGAGAATTGGAATCGTCCCTAGTTCTCTCAAAGAGATATCGAGCTCGTTGGCTTTGAAGGCTCTGAGAGGTCATTTCTGCGCAGCACATCTTGACCCCTACCCAACACGAACCATATAGACGTCGGGCTGCTTCTCGCGACCCCAGACGGCATTCTCGTCACTTTTTTGTAATATTGAGGCATATTTCGGGTGATAGTCTTCCATCATGTCCAACTCGTCGACCCCTCCACGCTCCCCAATTCAACGAGTCTCGTCGTTTCATGCTGCAGACGAACGAGGCGACTATAAGCAAGTTCCTCTTACTCCAAATCCACCAGAATCCCGAAAACAAGCCTCAGTAGAGGTTTCATCCTCTCCCTGTGAGTTACTGAAATTCTCATGTCTCTCGCGTCACTCACCATTTCACCTATCTCGCGCGTATATAGTATGGCCCATCGCATCTTATTGTCTAGCTTCCATTCTTATGACTGTCATTAACAAGGTAATAGACCCCGTTCTGCTCTCGGTAGAAGCCATGCTGAACTAGGACATTTACCCCGTTTGCGTAGTTTGCCGTTTCCGGACACAAGTTTAACATGACTTGCGTACTGCTGTTTATTCAATGTGCAGTCTGCGTAGGCTGCGTGGCCGTTTTCAAACGTTTACGGGTCATATCCTACAGAGACTTTGAACTGGAGACGGCCAAAAAATGGTTCTCCATCAGTAGCTTCCTAGTCATTCTAATCTACACCGGATCCAAAAGTCTGGTAAGTCTCCTTCTTTGACCATCTCCATAGTGCCTACCAAAACTAAACATCCACCCACAGCAATACCTTAGCATCCCAGTATATACGATCTTCAAAAACCTTACAATCATTTTAATTGTAAGTGAGATATCGTTCTTTCTATCTTCGGTCGTTGACGAACGGACCAGGCATATGGAGAAGTGATTTGGTTCAAAGGCCGCGTTACCGGATTGATGCTCGTCGCCTTCGGCTTGATGGTATTCTCGTCAATAGTTGCCTCCTGGAGTGATATATCATCGATGTTCACGCCAACAAATGGCGCAGCGGACTCCACAATCATTGCCGATGCTCCAGTGGTCAAGTTGGCCGGCCTCAACATTGGGTACTTTTGGATGTTTGCAAACTGCTTTTCTTCTGCTGCATATGTGAGAGCGTTTTCCATCGGGATTTCTAAAAGCTGATCATATATTTAGCTCTTGACGATGCGCAGTAAAATCAAGCAAATGGGGTTCAAGGACTGGGACACCATGTTCTACAATAACTTGTTGCCCATCCCACTCTTGATTATCACATCGTTCCTCATTGAAGATTGGAGTACGGCCAACTTGAGTCGAAATTTGTCAGTTTCGACCATATTCAATTTGAAAATTTGACTAATCATTGTGTAGCCCTGAAGATACACGGAACTTTTTGCTGTTTGCTATGGCCCTATCTGGTGCCGCGACTGTGTGGATTTCGTATTCAACGGCATGGTGCATGCGTACGACATCGAGCACGACGTACAGGTAAGCTCATGCTTCATGGCATATTTATATGGTTTCTCACGAGATCACTCAGCATGGTCGGTGCATTGAATAAACTCCCGGTTGCTGCCTCAGGGATGGTCTTCTTTGGAGACCCAGTGAACACCGGATCCGTCTCTGCCGTCCTCATTGGATTCTTTGCTGGTATCGTCTACGCTATCGCAAAGAACAACCAAGCAAAGGCGGAGAAGGCAAAGGAGGGCGACGGTGTGATACCCTTGGCGAATCGGAGAGCGTGATAGCGAACGAGCGCATATCACCGTCACTGTTGGAAAAAGTACCTATCCTGATCTTTATTGTAACATTTTCGTTTCTGTGCACGTGCGGATGCAGTATAGACGTTTTATCGCGAACCATCTTCCAGCTTCCACTTGCTCGCCGTCTTGATCGCTCTAAAGCAAACGCGTAATCAGAGGCTGATGAAGCTGCTCCGTCTCCTTGGTTGAGAAGCAAAGCCTTACTCCCTCCTTACTCGCTGAGACGGGACGCGCCAATGATCGGCTATATATTTCCTTTCCTTTCGACGATCAGCCTTTGCTCGCTGCTTGCTGCCTGCTGCTTGTTGGGCGTAATTAGGGCCCCTACCCCGACTCCCTTACTTGGACCTCTCCATGTCTCAACGACCTCCCGTAGAACAACAATCTCTCTTCCCGCCTCGATTGGCATCGCATTTCGCACCTGGGACGCCCTCAGCGCCCGGGACACCTGTGCATTCCATCCAGACAATCCGCAGGAAGGCTGCTGGCCATCATGGTCCTCTCACAAAGATTCTGGTCGCTAATCGTGGCGTAAGTGTGACTAAAGTATTTAATTCTTCCTTGCTAATGAGATCTTTCATCCACAACGCTCCGGTCGATCCCACTTTTTGGGCTTGATAGGAAATCGCGATACGCGTTTTCAGGACTTCTCACGAACTTGCTATGCATACAGTAGCAATCTACTCGTACGAAGATCGAATGTCTGCTCACAGACAAAAGGTCAGTACCTACAACCTAATCCCCCTTCCCTCCCTTCCCTCACGGCCACCCGGATCCGTCTCTAGCAACTGTATTCATAAGCCAGCCACTGACGAGGCTTGTAGGCGGATGAAGCATATCAGGTCGGTAAAGGTCTCACCCCAGTCGCGGCCTACCTCGCCCAGGATGATATTATCTCGATCGCGCTTGAGCATGGAGTCGATATGATCCATCCCGGTTATGGGTTCCTCTCGGAGAATGCGGAATTCGCAAGAAAGGTCGAGCAAGCCGGTCTTGCATTCGTCGGTCCGTCTCCGGAAGTCATAGATGCCTTGGGCGATAAGACCAAGGCGAGAAGCATCGCGATCAAGATTGGTGTCCCCGTCGTACCAGGTACTCCGGGACCAGTCGGGTCCTATGAAGATGGAGCGTCGTTTATTGAAGAACATGGCTTCCCAGTCATTATCAAGGCTGCGATGGGTGGAGGTGGCCGTGGTATGAGAGTCGTCCGGGAGGACTCAGAGTTCAAGGACGCTTTCTCTCGCGCCGTTAGCGAAGCCAAATCCGCTTTTGGAGATGGAACTGTCTTCATCGAACGATTCCTCGACAAACCAAGACATATAGAGGTTCAAATTCTCGCTGATGGACAAGGAAACTGTGTTCACCTCTTTGAGCGTGATTGTTCCGTTCAGAGGAGACATCAGAAAGTTGTCGAGGTTGCCCCGGCGACTCATCTGCCTGAAGACGTCAGACAAGCAATCTTGAGCGACGCACTGAAACTTGCAGAGAGTGTCGGCTACCGAAATGCCGGAACTGCAGAGTTTTTAGTGGATCAAATGGGTCGACATTACTTTATCGAAATCAACCCTCGAATTCAAGTCGAGCATACGATTACTGGTCAGTATCTTGTTAGCACCCCGAATTTGCTGCTGACGCTGCGCCCGCACACACAGAGGAGATCACGGGCATCGACATTGTTGCCGCTCAAATCCAGATTGCAGCAGGTGCAACGCTTCCACAACTCGGACTTACGCAGGAGAATATTACCAAGCGTGGATTTGCCATCCAGTGTCGAGTTACGACCGAGAACGCAGCTGCCGCCTTCCAGCCTGATACTGGCAAGATTGAAGTGTATCGAAGTGCTGGTGGAAATGGTGTTCGATTGGATGCAAGTTCTGGTTTTGCAGGAGCCCAGATCACTGTATGTACTACGTTTCGGTTTGTCGAACCTGTACTAACATCTTCTCAAGCCCCACTACGATAGTTTGCTAGTTAAGGTCACCGTGTCCGGAACAACCTATGAAGTCGCTCGTCGTAAGATGCTTCGTGCATTGGTGGAATTCCGTATCCGTGGTGTCAAGGTTTGAAGTCTTCGGGCCGATATCTCGAACTCACTACTAACGACGTTTTTAGACCAATATTCCGTTCCTGTTCAGGTTACTTACTCACGACGTCTTTATTGCCGGCAAAACGTGGACCACTGTTAGTCCACGTTTTATTGCCAATGAGCCCGGATTGATGCCATCGCTTTACAGTTCATCGATGACACGCCAGATCTCTTCAAACTTGTCCAGACTCAGAACCGCGCCCAGAAACTCTTGGCCTATCTCGGAGATCTTGCTGTCAATGGAAGTGGTATCAAAGGTCAAGTGGTCAGTCATCCTTTTCGCATCTCCCCCTATTGCAGTATTGATGTGGTTCCACTCAGGGCGAACCTGGTCTCAAGACGGATGTTGTTATTCCGAAACTCCAAGATCGCACAAACCCTGATACAGGACCACCACTGGACTGCAGTCTCCCCTGCGAGATTGGATGGCGCAACATCATCGTCAAGCAAGGTCCAGAGGCATTCGCGAAAGCAGTCAGGCAATATCCTGGTACATTGATCATGGACACGACATGGCGTGATGCGCATCAATCGTTGTTGGCGACTCGACTTCGAACGATTGACATGGTCAACATCGCAAAGGAAACGAGCTATGCGCTCGCCAATGCTTATTCTCTCGAATGCTGGGGTGGTGCAACTTTCGATGTCTCCATGCGATTCTTGTATGAGGATCCTTGGGAGCGCCTGGTAGGTTGCCTTTCACACTGGCTTGAGAATGAGGTCTGATTATTTTCTCTCCCTCAGAGGACGTTGAGGAAACTTGTTCCAAATATTCCGTTCCAAGCGCTTGTGCGTGGTGCCAATGCGGTTGGATACACTAGCTATGCGTAAGTGTCTATTAGGCTGCGTACGGCAAACCATTGACCATTTCCTAGCGATAATGTCATCTACGACTTCTGCAAGAAGGCCGTAGAGAACGGTTTAGATATCTTCAGAGTATTTGATTCGTTAAACTACATTGGTATGAAGTTTCCTTTCGCCTCGGTTTTGGAAACTGTACTGATAACCTGCTCTAGAGAATGTTAGTCAATATTTCTTCCGATTTATCTGTTTACTTATGTAGATGTAGATGAAATTGGGTATCGACGCCGCTAAGAAGGCGGGAGGTGTCTGCGAGGCAGTCGTCTGCTATAGCGGAGACGTCGCAGATTCCAAGAAGACCAAGTACACTCTCAACTACTACCTCGACTTTGTTGACCAGTTGGTTGCCGAGGGAATCCATGTTTTGGGAATCAAGGATATGGCTGGATTGCTAAAGCCTATGGCTGCGACATTGTGCGTATGCTCTGTCACAGATGGAATCTATCTCACACAATCTCCCCTTTCAGGCTCATCGGTGCGATTCGCAAGAAGTATCCGGACCTTCCTATCCACGTTCATTCGCATGATACTGCCGGCATTGCCACTGCTACGATGATCGCAGCCGCCGTTGCGGGAGCAGATGTGGTGGATGTCGCCATTGACAGTATGTATACACTTTGTTCACTCGCCTATGATTGTTGATGTATTATGTAGGTATGTCTGGTCTTACCTCTCAGCCGTCGATGGGTGCCGTCTGTATGGCTCTGGAACAGACCACATTGGGGACTGGTATTCGATACGCCGATATTCAAGCCTTGAACCTTTACTGGAGTCAAGTCCGCCAGCTGTATGGCTGCTTCGAGGCAAATGTCCGAGCCTCTGACTCCAGCGTCTTCGACCATGAAATGCCCGGTGGTCAATATACCAATCTTATGGTGGGATTCATGGTCTTATATATCCTGTTCATGAATTCTGATCGGTCACATCTAGTTCCAAGCATCGCAATTAGGCTTGGGCACGCAATGGTCCGAAGTCAAGAAGAAGTACATTGAAGCGAACAAACTGGTGATTACATTATTAATGAGGTACTGCAGGACCACTCACTTGAATTTCTCTAGTGCGGCGATATCATCAAAGTAACACCTTCGTCGAAGGTAGTCGGAGACCTGGCCCAGTGGATGACTTCCAACTCTTTGACGGCTGATGAGGTCAAGGAGAGAGCGGAGACTCTCGACTTCCCATCTTCGGTCGTCGAGTTCTTCCAGGGCTATCTTGGCCAACCTTATGGTGGATTCCCAGAGCCGCTTCGTACGCACATCATCCGAGATAAGCCAAGAATCGACGGTCGGCCCGGTGCCAGCTTGCCTCCTATGGACTTCAAGAAGCTCAAGGCGGATTTGAGGGCCAAGTTTGGGAAGCATATCACGGATGTGGATGTCATGTCCTATGCCATGTACCCGAAGGTGTTTGAAGAATACCAAGGATTCGTCGAACGTTTTGGTGATCTCAGGTAAACTCATTCTACCTTTTCGGAAAGTCTGATCGGCGTCATTGACTTTTACAAAAACAGCATTATCCCGACTCGTTACTTCCTCGGACGTCCAGATATTGGAGAAGAAATGCACATCTCAATCGAAAAGGGCAAGATGCTGATCATCCGCTTGATGGCCATTGGTGCTGTCACTGAGGGCAAAGGAACCCGCGATGTCTGGTTCGAGGTCAATGGTGAAGTACGGGCTGTACCAGTGGAAGACCGTTCTGCTGCTGTCGAGACGGTCTCTCGAGAACGCTCCACCAACGATCCGGGATCTGTCGGTGCACCCATGTCGGGCGTTGTTGTCGAAGTTCGTGTCAAGGAGGGACAAGAGGTTAAGAAGGGTGACATTTTGTGCATCCAGAGCGCGATGAAGGCGAGTCATACTTACTCATGTATTCTCTTTGGGCGATTGCTAACCCGTGTAATTTTCTCTTTTTTGGTTGTAGATGGAGAGCGCTGTATCGGCCCCCGTTTCTGGACATGTCAAGCGCGTTGTCGTTCATGAAGGCGATTCGCTGAACCAAGGAGATCTGGTTGTAGAAATTGTTTCTTAGGATTCTTTTGTGCTCAATAGATGTTAAACATACTGTGTCTCATAGAACCAAGTGT
>WSTS01000116.1:6690-31262 GCA_019627755.1 Serendipita sp. 411 | reverse complement strand
AACGATGGCCCACCAATGTAGTGCTTCCAAGGACGGTAGTGGAAGCCTGAGAGATAGACATAGGTAAAGTGACTACTATGCTTAATGGAATACGCTCACCACAGACGAATCGAATCGAAATAGCCATGATTTGGATAACTCGCGGCATCGGTGGAGCTCGGCTTGCCCGAATCAGACATAGAGGCTCAGAGGCAGGCGCAATGCCCAGAGGCGAACGCATCGCAGACGGACGAAGATGAGATCGAAGGAGAATATAAAGCTCGTTTTTACTCCGCGGTTTCTCCCTCGTCTCCCACCTCGAGCTAAACAAATGTGAGTAACCTCAAAGACCTTCCATGATTCACCATCCAACACTATCGAATTATGGACCCTCCAGTGGACTGCATAGACCCAGGTTCTGTTCCCCCTTGGTGCTAGTCCCCAGTTCGTCGAAGAGTCACTTGCCTACATTCTAGACCTGATCCCAGGAAGCGATGGCAGACTGGGCTGCTCATCGTAAACCACGTCGATGATAATCCACTGCAATTTTCTTAGCATATGTAACCCTGGAAGCAACGCTGAACGATACACTTGATTTGCTTACCAGGTTTGGCCGAACTCACTTCAGGTACTCCGACCATGGTTTGGGATGTTGGTTCTGGTGCCGTACCGTTCTTGGAGACCTTGTCCTCAACGACCATGTCAAGGATGATGCTATCAAGTTATTCGATCGATGTATCTCCGGAAGGAGTAGAGATAATCCCCAGTTTATGGCTTGCCGATACGAATGAGCACATCCTATTGGTTCTCTCGTAGATCCAGTCCCTTCTATAACCCACTTGGTTATATTATACTTCTCTTTGACGTTCAACCACAATCCGGCATGAATCATAGATGCGGAGTCCCCTCACATCCATGATTAGATTATGCAGGTGGCAGAGCTTTGGCACAAAAGTGCCCGTTGTAAGGAATCTAGAGGTCCACATATTCATCGGGTCGTAGAAGAAGGGCCCTTGGCTTATAGTTGAGCATTCGCGGGGATGCTCTGCCTTCTCTTGTCGTAAAGCGCACTTGGATGTTATCCAGTACACCCACTCAATCTCGATAGTCATGCCGAATGCCGTATGCCGTATGGGTAAGTAGGGAAGCGAACACTGTGATATTAAGAAGTAAGAATCAAACGAGTTTCAGTTGTCGTGCCTACACGAGGATGCAACAATGTGACGATGAGAATATCCTGTAATATTCTATGTCTTAGAGCAGTAGAGAACAAAGGGAGAGACCCACCTTGGGTCCCTTGGCCGCCGAGACAAGAAGAAAGACCTCGATCGCGATGATGCTCCTATATCCCCACGTTTCGATGTGTATATCGCATGATACATCCCTCTAGGAAACAAACAAGTAGACGAAGAAGAAGGAAAGGTAGTGAGCCTGTCATGTCAGCGTAGATCGTTTATTATTATGGCGGGCGGGTTCGACATATCATGCGCGGCGGGCGCAGGCTACCCTGAGGTTGCGGCGAAAGAGCCAGACTGACTTACTCCGATCAGCAATCATCATAGTAGGCAATCGATAGATGCGCTTTGTCCTCTGAACCGTCCAGCCAGTAAATTAAGCAGTGATGGATCGATTAACTGGGCTTCTGAACAGCTCTCCAATTTCCAATTGCGCGCCGCTGAGGGCATGAGAGTAACGATTGGCTACGGCCGTGCCATTCTACCAAGTAATCTTCTCAAGGCCACTCTCGTGGGCATTACTTATCCTTGTCTTAATTACTCAGTTAGCTTATGCTGGGAAACCAGTTAAGCCCCAACGACATGGATAGTCGCACATTTAGGTTATCTTATTGTATATGGACGTTATATCCCCGTCGTCGGTCGTACATGTCTCACATGCGCTGGCCTGCGAGGTTACCAGAGGGAATAAACGCGAAGTTGTAAGCTCAGTTCAGCGCAGAATTAGATGTGGTTACTGGGAGCCAGGGAATGTCAAGCGTTTAGCCTGTGCAACGTCAGATTTGGCAGCAGTTCATTGCTTAAATCATAGGTACAGTATTTTGGGGACAGGTGAGTAGTAAACCGCAAATGATGAGCAGAAATGTCGTTTATTCAGAGACGAGAGCGATATTCTCGGCCATTCCCGCCCGAGGAACGAGAGACTAGAGTCTCTGAACGCTATACAAGATAGGAAACCATCGACTCGGACTTTTCTCCATGTCGACCCGCAATGTCGCCATTTCTATCTGTGCCTCGTTCTCTTTCATCCCACGTATCGTCTCGCTTCCTTCTCCAACCTCCATATCGATGTCGTCGTCGATGTCGACTTGAACCAGGCTCGAGATATTCGTACGGACAGAGAAGGAAGCAGTCTCCGGATTCTGTCTGTCATCTTGGACAGCAGACGTCGGGCGATGTCCTGAACCGGAGCGACCACGCGAGACTGCTACGCCACCATCTCCACCCGTTCCCCTGAGCTCACTGCTATTACTGGTGATGTGCCTACCGCCGTCCAAGGGTCTGGTATAGTCATTTCCACTCGCGACAGTGAGGCCTGAAACATTATCAGCTGCCCATCCGTCTCCGCTCGTCCCTTCCCTGTCCGGATCCCTGTTTGAGGCCCCATCGAAGACACTATGAGCTTCATACTGTTCTCTTTCAACTAAGGCATCGGTTCCTTCGCTGTTGAAACCCTTTACGGCATTCATTTGCGCAATATTCTCGTGGAGCGGGGCAGAGAGATTCCGCGGGTTGTCCGGGCTTGACTTGATCCGCGTTCCTGTATTTTCTCCTGTCCTATGGGTTTCGGTTGGAGGTTGAAGGTTTGCCACAGGTGGGGTTGAGGTCGAGGCATCGAGCCTCCTCAAGGCCTCCAAATTGGAGGAAGCAGTAGCTTTCATCTCATTCACCACATCCACTTGCAACTCTGAAACTGTTCTCTCCACCTTTGAGTCAGCCAAGGCCTTCCTGGAGACTACACTGGATTGCACCGGGGTCGCGAGAAAGATGTCGCGTAGCATATTCCCCATCGTGCGCGAACGCGGAGGAAGTGGAGGTTTCTCATCGTTCAATCCATTACTTTCTGTGACGACGCCTTGTGTCGTCGGCATAGAACCTGGCTCATCGTTGTGCCTCGATGAGGAACCCTTTTGCAGCAGTTCCTCCCCATAGGTCCCCAGACGACCCTCCAGTGTTTCATACATTGCAACCAGTTTCCTGACCAGCGAAGCGGTCTGAAATAATATCCTCTCGTTAGTAAACAAGACTTATCGCCCCAAGCAACGACTGACATTAAGCTCGAATACACGTTGCGAGAAGAGCTCCCATTCTACAAAATCAGGCAGCCATGGGTCTTTGAGGCGCGAGTCTGACGCGTGTTTCTCAGCGAGGTGAGGTGGGGGTTGGCGTGTGGATTGTTGCTTATGCCGTTGCGAGCCAGGATGTCCATATCCTGTATGGTCGGGAGAGTTCGTCGTTTCGAACGCCCACTTAAACCGACGTCGAAGGTTTACTTGCTCCCTTCGCGACAACGTAGAAGCACCGTCTCTTTTCTGTATCGGGTTGGTAACGACAAGATAGGTCTACACAGCGTATTGTGAAGCAGTCAGAACAAAAGTTTGGCGAAACGGAAGCAAGTAGCGAAGGAGATATCTCACCATGCTGGCGGTGATGCAGAAGTGAGCCATGATACTCGCCCAGCTGATCTGAGATGACAAATAGTCTCCTATTTTTATATTCGATTTAGCATTGGCACCACCAATTCACACGCGAGCACAGGATGGAGCGATACATACCCACGGGAGACTGATCTGACTCATGGTCGGACTCCACAACCTCTCTCATCGTCTCTGCCAGCGTGCGATACAGGTTTGCCCCATACCAGAGCACGAATGGTAGTTCGTCGTTGCCGTGAATATCCGACTCCAGCCCGGCGAGTACAACATGAGTGGCAGCCATAAGCCGTATCAACGTATATGCTGCAATAACTCGGTTCACGTCGACGACAAACTAATCGCAATCATTGAGGGAGCGCTCTTGGACTACGTTCGACAAAGCTACGCACCTTCTGGTCTAGATATGTAGACAATGAAATGAGTTGGGGTCCTAGCATCCTCCATTCGCTCATCCAGTTACAGAGCTGTCTCCTTTGTCTGGGCCGATTGGAGAAGAAAGAACCAAGATATTCCCTTGCCATTTTACCGAGTGAAATTTGAAAGTAGCCCGGTGGAGTCTGATGAATATGGGCAGCTGGTAAGTTCCGACCGAAGACGTTATCGAGGTCGACGTTGACGAGGGTAAGGAAAAGCTCGCTCGCCCACCAATCGCCTCTTGCGTTCTGAATCGCAGTCTAAAAAGCATCAGAAGTGGTTTTAAATATCTCAGTGGGGCGTACACAAGCGAGCGAGCGCAATAGGGGACCTCGGTTCATGCGGGGGGGCTGGATGGCGCGACAGTCCAGGAGATCCTACAATTCCACCACATTAGTATTCCAAAATCAATCACGTAGATTTCCTCCTACCTTGACTGTTGTAAAAGAGAAACACCGACCCAACAGGCCTACCTCCACAAGTCCATCGAGGAAGAGAGAGTAAAGTTCCCATGTTTCCACTTGATCTAGGAGAGGAACGACTCTGGAAGGCATCACCGAAATTAATCGACGTGAAATGGCCGGATCGAAAGTCAACCATGCTGGAGAACCCTCATCTGGAGTTGGTGGAGTTTTCAACGAGCTGATATCGCGTAGATGAGACTTCGCTTGGCGAATCGCAGCTTGAAAATGCTTCTCTTCCGCTGGCAACACCGAGGAGAGAATCATAAGCATAGCCTGCGGAGAGGTCAGCGTCGAAGACGATACAGCAAATTGTCTGGGCACACACGACGAAGCTCGATCCGGGCTATAATCTCAGCCCTAAATGATATCGAGGACGCTGTGTGGCGATAAAGGGCATAAGGACTCGGCTTGTGAAGGACATGGTGACCTTACCTTGCTTTGACAATAGCCACGCCTTCGCTCCATCGAGCATTCCTATTATCTCCGATTGTGATATCGTCTCACAGATGAAGCGCTCAGATTTATCTGCATTAAAGTCTTCCATCTATCGTCTTGATAAGTGGTTTAAGTCATCTGAACTGGGTCGATATGCTTACTTCATTTATGTGGCCTTTAGTCATTTCTCTCCACGCCAAGTCACATGATTTCAAAAGGCCATGAACTGCCGCGCGCAATACGAAGGTATTGAGCTGAACTGGACGCTCCGCATCTTGGGGAACTTTCAGAATTGCAGTGCTGACTTTGCTCCCGTTCCACATTCGCCCCACCCCAATTTCATGCGTATATAGAAATGTAAAGACGCTTTGCGCCAGGGAGTGCCCAGTATGCCATGACATCTGAACAGGGTTCAACCGAGAGACACAGACAAGAGGGATCATCATACCTCTGCGGAGAACATTCGATCCATCATCCAGCAAATTTCTTCTGGTAAAAATAGCTGATAGGGATCGAATGAACGTCGAGGATATTCTTCTCTATCCATGCCGCTGTCCATTCTTGGATCCATTACCTTTAAAACTGGTTATGAATAGGTAAACGATTGATGTTAGGTTTAATGTACCTGTATTGCCATCATAGCGTCGTGTAAGGTAAAACCTTTCATCGTGAGGACCGAATACTGGGACATATCTGGGAGAGGCTTTAGATGCTATCTTGTAAACTAGTGATAGTCTACCTTTGGCTGCCTCGAGGAGGATAGGGGCAAGATCCATGGACGATTTTTCATTAGATGCATCGTCGTCCTCGAAGGCCATCATCTCGGGCAGCCTGCCGTTGAGGTGAGGTGTAGACAAGAAGGCCACACTTCACCACATTCAGTCAATATTCATGGCAGCATCTCGAGCAGTTGTACATGCTCCAGAAGTTAGGGGGAGTGTCGCTGATTATGAAAACGAACACGTTCACACCGTTTACGACGAGATCGCCTCACATTTTTCAGCCACTCGTTATAAGGTATCCCTCGGCTTTATAATCGGGTCTTGATTCCTCACAGAAAAAGATAGCCGTGGCCTATTGTCGAACAATTCATATCGTCGTTGTCACCTGGGTCTGTTGGAGTTGACTTGGGGTGTGGAAATGGCAAATATCTAGGTCTGCCAGCCCAAAACGCATCAAATATTCGAACCATTGGACTTGATAGAAGTATTAAACTACTAGAGATTGCGAAGCACGCTAGTCATGACGGCAGTGATGTCCTTTTAGGCGATGTGATAAATATGCCATGGAGGAATGGCGTTTTCGTATGTCAATGTCATCACCAAATATCTTTCAATTGACTCTTAAAGGACTATGTTATATCCATTGCGACCATACATCACCTCGCTACTCATTCCAGACGAGTCAAATCAGTCGAGGTAGTCCTGGCCGTTCCTGTAGAAAGTCGACTGACATGGGTCTGATTAGGTGGCTCTCCTTTCAGCTTCACCTAGTGGAGGGAGGGTCCTCATCTATGTATGGGCAGTTGAGCAAGACAATGCCTCAAAGCGTTTGATACCGCCTTCGACCGGCGCAAACCCGACTTCTCCGTCACAACAAGTCACAGGGGTTGATGTACTTGTACCGTGGGTTCACAGTGGTGCCTCACCATCAGGCTCGGTCACAGGGAATCTACCCGTTTACAAGCGATACTACCATATGTTCGCTAACGGTGAACTCCGCCAATTAGTGGAAGAAGCTGCTGGGAATCTGAACCTGGTCGTCGGAAACAACAACGAGAACATGAACAGTCGCCCTATTTGCGGTCTCACGATTGTTCAGGAAGGATGGGAGAAATCAAATTACTATATTGAACTCCAACTGTGGAAACATTCTTGATTCTATAACCGGTCACACGATTTCTATAACCTATCACGCGAAACATTAGCAAGACAAGCCTATCAGATCATTCAAGGCTTTTTGTCAGGATGCTCCACAGAAATCTTAGGTGAGCTAACATCTTCGCTCCATAGTGTAGCAGCGGCTAGTATTTGGTAATTTGACTCGTTATGGTCTACGGCTTGGGGCTGGAGTTCTGGTAATTTTGAGGTTGACGCTTCATTGGCCGTGTTCTCGTCAGCGAGTGAGAGCTTCATTGCTTCTTCAAGCTGTTTGGAGAATAGAGCCTCTTCTTCTTCCTCCTGTGCACCCCGTTGTTCTGAAAGAAGTGGACCGGTATCTTGATATGATTGAGACGATGTTGCAGAATGGCGAGGAGGAAGAGGTGGCGCAGGGAGTTTCTTTTCTTTGGGGCTCGATATGATAGGTACTTCTTCTGGTTTGGGTTCGGCACTGGCTGTACTATCCCTTCTTTCGGTGACCTGTCCACCAGCAAAGTACTGCTCCTCTCCAGGAGTCAACTCGGTGATAGTACCAGCACCACCTTTCGTGATTATCCACTGAATTCGTTTCTGCATCGCTTTCTTCCTCATCTTAAGATTTTCCTTCTTGCAAGCAGCTTTGAACAAGGCCACAATTTCCGCACGAGATGCCTGGTCCGTGAGAGCAGGTGTACCAGGTTGAACCTGATGCAGTGAACGGAGATGCTTCTCGAAGTCACTGTCTCGTTCCACTATACTGATCTTTTTGCTCTTCTTCGATTTCTTTTTACTCGGTTCATCGCTTGATTCGGGTTCTTGGGCGCTGATAGGTGCGGGGGAGCTGTATGGAGGAGGAAACACAGGTCCCTTGGGTTCGATGGGCGATTGAGCAGCGGCATCTCGGCCTTGATCGATTCGTAATTGTCGTAAATGACGCTCTGTAGCAGCATCTTGCTTGTACAAGGACATTAGTGCTCCACGAAGGGGATAGGTAATTAAGCCAAAGGCACCTAAATAGATGTTAGATGACGATTTTCGTCGCTTACAACTTACCAGCAGTTGGGCGGATAGCTAGGTTGGCGTCTATAGACAGATGTTAGATTGTTATGTATGGCAGCTTTTAGCATCGGTACTCACAACTCCTGAAATGACCTTCCATTGCTCCCTTCCATCCCTAGATAATGACTATTAGGATATTTAGATAAGAAACAGGATGATCTCTAACCTTCTCTTTATATCCTTCCACAGGCTCAGTCCAGAGACCAGTAATCCCGTCACTCACCCCAAAGAAGAAGGCCTAGGCAAATAAAATCCGACATTAGAATCCACCACATAATTAGACAAAGAATATCATACCTTCCCTCCTTCTTTTAACCCGCTTGTAAAATTCTTCGTGCGTCCCGGTTCACGAACAGTGGAGCCATAGAGTGTCGGAGCATTGGCAAATCCGTCTGTGAACGTGTCGAGGATGTGAACCATGCCTATACATTGGTTTTTTCAGTATAAAGTACTATAGAAGCGAACGGTTTAACTTCTAGGAATCGCCACAGAGGTATTAATGAGTCCTTGCTTGGGTTCCCTGCGGGCAATTAGCTTCCATGACGCTGGCTCATATGCTAATTTACGTTAACATCTGCACCAAGCCTTCAGAAAACGAGGTGACAGAGCGGAACAGCTCCACCACACTCCCTGTTATTGCAGCTTTGGCAGTGGTCTTTGTGCGTGTATCATACTCCTTTGAGCCTACTCACTGGTCAGTGAAATACCCAAGATGTCACAATTTTACTCACGATGTATGTCTAATTTGTGAACATTAAGGAGTTTCTCTTCATGAAGAACTTGGGCCGCTATGGCACTGAGCTTGAGACACTATTGTATGGTTCGCGTCAGTACCTATCCATAGATGATATTCAAATACCCACGTGTTCAGCACTCCACCAAACTGCCAGTTCATGAGGGAGGAGATCGCATCTGATACCTGTTAGTGTTACCCTATTCAATCAAAACAGCAGTCTTCATACCTCATGTTCAACACGGGTAGATGCTGATGGAATGACTTGACTCCATTTTTGACGCCTTCTTGTGCTCTAATCTTTTCCCCAAGTATAGCAGCAGCGACTTTGGCCTCCTCTGTCATGCAAAATTCGATCGCTGCGCAAAGCCTGTCAACACCCATTTTCTCCTTCTTAATGGGCTTGGGTCCGGCGCCCGCTTGGAAGATCATCGAGCCCCAAAAGGGTTGGTCACCAAAGAAAGGAACCACGATCGTCGGTTTACCCAGGCGTAGTCCGATTGCAGTTGTCCCAGCTCCTCCATGGTGACAAACAGCAGCAACTTTGGTGAATAGCCAGTCGTGCGGACAATTTCCAAGAATGAATATATGCGATGGGATTGCCGTCCCCCCCAAACCACCCCATCCTGCCGAAACGACGGCCCGGACGCCAGCTTTTTCCGTTGCTTCGAATATGGTTCGTGTCATTTCCTCCGGATCCTCTACTACGACCGACCCGAATCTATATACATATTTTCAGTATTTTTTTCCCAGTCCCAGTAACCCGTTGACATACCCGATGTAGACTGGGGGAGGACCTGACTCCAGAAAATTGACTAGGTCCATCGGGGGCGCATAGTTTGACGCAAGATCAAGGAAATAAAATCCCACGACGTCTTCAATCGTATACCCCATCAAAATCTGACAAATGACGGTGTAAAGTACTTACCAATGTGGTTCTGCCAATCTTCGGGTTTTGGAACGATTTCTGGGCTGAAGCAATATGTCCAAGGAATCTTCAAGCGATCCACAATCCCGGGACCCGACCGCACAGAGAGTGGTTGCAAACCAAGTTTTTTCGTGCGAAATATGTTAATAACGCCACCCAGTCTTGAAAGCCGTCGGTCATCAAGAAAACGAGACAGAAGACGGAATGCCTCACCCTTGCCAAGTCATCATTTCAGCAAGCCCATATGTCAAATAGTTGGAAAGGCCGGGTTCTGCGTTGGATTGAGAAACGTTGACGAGAGGATGGGGGAAAGCTGTAGTTGGGCACCATGGCATCGCTAAACCGAAGCGGTCAACTACACGAACGAGACCTTGAGAAGAACATACTGAATGACAAATGCAAGGGTATTCCAAGCGCTTCAGCGCAATGAACGTGCGCGAAAGCAGGGGGGTTCGAGATTATTGCATCGGCGACGAAAGGTTTATTATCGACATCAGGCTGAGAGCAGGCATCCCAGCAACCATCCAAGATTTCAGCAAGCATTTTCTGTTTTCTTCTAATGTCCCCATTTGTCAAGGATGTCCATCCAGGAATAAGGCCCGGGTCTAAAGTTGGTCTGAATAAAGGCTTGTGCCGGATTGTTGTTCACTTACTTCTGACCATGTAGCTCATCAGGTCGTGAGGGTCCCCTCCAATGTTATAGAACTCCAGTCCCGAGTCCTTCACAAACTCCCTGAACGTACCGTGAGTCGCAATCCGCACGCGATGGCCTTGGCGAAGCAGCTCTTGACCAAGGGCGAGGAAAGGTTGAACGTCACCTGAATGAAACATCTGAGAATGATACCGGGATGCTTTTGGAAGCACATACCTCGGCTTCCGACGATCATAATGACAATGCTCAACTTTGGAACAAGACCTCCCTCTCGGGGACCGGTGACAGGCCTGCTCAAAGCGGGATCAACAGCGAATTCACGAATTGGGTTTGCGTAGTTGCTAGGTAGATCTGGGAGATTTTTCTTGATATTCATCCTGATGTTGAGCCGCCCATCTTGCGTGACTTTGGCGTGGCTCTCGAGTCCTCTGCCATATGAGGAATACGAGGAGTGGTCTTCAAACAAACTCAGTACCAATGTGGTTATACACACCACTAGTCTCATGCTTACCATTGATTCGACTGGGTGTTTCGATTGCCACAGATCCCGCTAGCTCCTCGTCAGAGTCATTCATGTGGGCATCATATGGAGGTGGTTTCTCTTCGGTTTGGTCTATAATCATCTTGGACATAGAGTTCTAGTATCTGGAAGTGGTCTGACGCCTTGGTCTGAAATACTTGGCAATGTGTCTGCTGCAAGTGTCGTTTCCAGATCGTCTGCCTTATATAATATTCTGGTGTCTGCTTGTAATGTACACTTATCAGTCGGCCAGTTGGCCTTTTACATTACGGGTTTTGCGGGTTTCGCGGACACTCTGCGGCGCAGTGAAGATGTAATCCGATCGTGTCCGCAGGTGGGGCATAAAACATCAACAGATGGACATCTGTATTGTCAAAAACACACACTAAATGTCGCCAAGAACCGAGATGGTGATACAGCCGATGTGGTTGAGGACAAAACTGAGAGCTGAGAGCCTATCAATTATCTTTGCATCATAGAGGTATGCGCTGCTAAAGTATCGACTACTAACCGTACAGTATTCAAACAATTTAAAGAGGAAATAAGGAAAGGATAGCTAGAAAAGCAGGAATGATACGATACGAAACGAATTGAAAGTCCACGTTTACATTTCTACGGCCAGCCATCACTGCGCAACTGTGCATGGGCATAGAAACGTCCTAATGGGCTATTTTCTATTGCAGAAGATGCGCGGAGCCGAAAATTCGAGCTTCATTGCAAACCCAGTCGTTGTCTCTCGTTCTGCTCAGTCTCCAGGTGGGTGATGTCCGCATCAATGTCCTGTATGGCGTCGCTCCATTGCACGAATAGCTCACTCATGATTCTAACTCGCTCTCCATAGCGCTCTAGCATGGACAGCACCTTTGCCTCCAGGGCTTCAAACCGATTCACGTCCTCCTTGTGCTTTTTGAGCACCTCGGACAGACGCGGTAGTAATGGCTCATACTCCTCCAGTCTCCCTGCTCCAGTCACCCCTTGCTTTTCCAATTGGACGATACTCAACAGCGCGCGATCTGCTTCACGGATGTCTGGCTCCATCTCTTGGAGCAATGCATCGAGATCCTCCGAAGAGAGCGTATTGTAGGAGGGTGCAGTGCTAGGGTTCTGGTGACTGAAGGCAAACAAGGGAGTAAAAAGGTGTGCGTGCTTGTCATCTAGTCAGATGCGGAACGAGACTGTTAGAGAACTAGTCGTAGCATTAAATCGAGCGAGATAGACTCACAATTCTCAATAAAACGGGCAAGGTCATCGTTTTTCTCGATGATACCATCCAACCGCCTCTGAATTTCTTCTGCTCGACGAATGAGCGTCTCTGCATCGGTTTCAAATTGTTCTTCGTCCGTTTCGCTCTCGTCTTCCTCCTCCTCCTCTTCAACCGCAGGTACTGCTTTCTTTTGCCCGCTATTTGCGATATTCTTAGCTGCACCTCCGGGCTTGTTCGACGACTTGGAGCCAGCCTCATTAACACCTAGAAGAAGTGCCTCTAACCATCTTATACGAAGCTGGAGGGCAATCTCGGGAGAGATGTGGGGCGGGCCATGAGGCAATGGCGAAGAGGGAGGAGACGATGTATTCGCGATCAGTCGTTGTCTGGGGTCTCCAAGGAACACGCTTCCAAACATGATAAAGAATCAGACAAATAGCCGGTTGAGAGTCGAATCGACAGGTGATGGGGAAGATCAAGGACAACTGGTGTGCACGGCAAATTAAGCACTTTGATATATTGAGTCCTCTTGCAGAAATAAGCGAATTTACCGAGGTCAGATATGAAATGGCTTCCGACATACACTCACCTCTTTATTTGATAGTCCTTGAAATCCTGGTATATGTTGCTTAGGCAAACGAGTTCATCATTCACAATTGAAGACGACTGTCACGAGGCTTCTTCGTTGACGGTTGTCGTGAGCCACTATTTGGTTGGAGACAAGGTTTAGCGCAGACAGAAAAGCTTGGTCCCAACCACTTCCGCGCGCGTGCCGTGCGGCCCCTAAAGGCGCTCTAGTCGGTACGTATTTTCCGCCTTGAGCTTATTTATGAACTGTCGAGCTGAGTATATATACTTCCAACGTCAGCTCCACGAAGCATTCGCTTGCTTCTTTGGTTGTTCGTCGCTCGTCCTCCATCTTTTGAGCTTTGAAGGCAATATTTCGAAGCAAACAGAACGACATAGATAATAGCATCAAAACGCAGCGACGGCGACAGCATCACTCATGGCTACCCATACCGCCACCGATTCCCCTGGACCCTCGCAAGGACAGTCTCAGCCGTCATATGGCCAGTATTCGTTTCGTGCGCAGAAGGACCTTGGACTGGCTTATAGTAGCCCATCCTATGAGCCGTGTGCCTTCGAAAAGTGCGTATATATATTCAGGACACCCCATTCTCCACAAAAAAATTTCGATTGCTACGCGTGCAAAGCCCCCAGCACCACGCACTTGCCTTGCTCAAACATCCCTATTCCATTAGACACGCCTGGTACTTGACCAACAATAGGTCGTACCTGCTGCGCTAGGACGGGACAGTGAACCCTTGTTCCACATCTTTTCACCGTTTCTTGAGAGATCGTACCTTGCTCACATATATTGTTCATTAGACCAGAAGCGACAGCCCGTGCCACCCAATATAGCGCCGATGGCCGGTTCTTTGGTATCGCCCTACCTGACTGGTGTGTGCCTTCCTCTTCCCGACATGCTCGGACTGATGTGAATATCAGCGTAACCATTATGTCTGCAACCTCTTTGGCTCAAGTGCGGTCTATTCCTATTGCGAATGTGATTGAGATCGGTTTCTCCCCTAAGGGAACCTTCATTTCAACCTGTGAAAGGCAACAAAAGGCCGACGAGCATGGTGTCCACAAGAACCTTAAAGTCTGGAACGTCCAAACCGGAGAACAAGTCGCCTCCTTCGGTCAGAAGAACCAGGAAGGCTGGTACGTTCGTATTCATGAATATATTATATCATTTGACCTACTTTTACTCAGGGATCTGCAGTATACAGCCTCAGAATCTCATTCTTTGCGGCTTGCCGGGCCAGAAATCCAGATATTCAATCCTTCAGATTGGTCCGCTGGGCCGGTATCCAAACTCCGCATCGACGGTATAATGAACGCTGTTCTGAGTCCTGGTGCAAATCCGAGTGTCGCAGTGTTCATTCCAGAGAAAAGCGGAACACCCGGGTCCGTACGGATCCACAACCTGCAAGGTGCATTCCGCCGAGCCGTTGATTCGAACTTGCCTAACACATTTAATAACCAGCACTCACCGCTCCGCCCTCATGCCAGAAGTCATTCTTCAAAGCCGACCGTATCACAATCAAGTGGAACTCCCTTGGCACACTCGCTTTACTCATGACCCACACCGAAGTTGACAAAAGCAATAAAAGCTATTATGGAGAGACAAATTTGCATCTGATGAGCGCCGCAGGCAACTTTGACAGCCGGATTGTGCTTGGTGAGTTTGACGGCAGGGATCCAATTGTTCGGTGGAGGCTGACTTCCCAAATATAGACAAAGAGGGTCCGATCCACGACTTTGCGTGGAACCCCAATTCGAAGGAATTTTGCATTATCTATGGATTCATGCCCGCCAAAGCTACCATCTTCGACCAGCGAGTCAAAGCAATTCACGAATTCGGAGCGCATCCAGTCAACTTTGTGAGCTGGAACCCTCAGGGCCGTTTACTGGCATTAGCAGGATTTGGGAACCTGGCAGGTAAGGTACTCTATTGATTTAATAGAGAAGGATGCCCTAACGTTATGGTTAAAGGCAAGGTCGAGATTTATGACCGTCGTACGTTGAACAAGATAGCCGATATCGACGCGCCGAATACCAGTCATTTCGAATGGAATTATGACGGGACGACCATCCTCACGGCTACGCTCTCCCCACGGCTGCGTGTGGACAACGGGGTCAAGCTTTGGTGGTGCTCTGGGCAGCTTTTGCACGTTCAAAATATCGACGAACTTTATCAAACCAACTGGAGACCTGTCTCTCGAAATGCCATACCCCAGTTCCCTGCAAACGTACCACCACCTCCAGAGCCATCTACGTCCACAAAGGCCTTGCCACCTAAGCCCGTGGCTGCCAAACCGGCAGGTGCCTATAGACCTCCTGGAGCGCAAGGGAGAGCTGCCCCAAGCATTTTCAAGAGGGAGGACGAAGCAGGGCCTAGTTCTGGGACTCAAACTCCCCCCCGAGGAATACCTGGTTCTATGGGATACTATGAGAGTAGCAGTGTGAATGGACATGGGCGGGGTTCTGTATCACCCGGATACGGCAGGGGGAGAGGAGAAGGTGCGAGAGGCAGAGGACAAGGTGGAAGACATGTGCCTGGTGCCGCGCCAGCTATTATCACTCCCTCGGGAACACCACCACCCGGTGGCGAGGGTGAAAAGGCGAGACGGAAGAAAGGGAAGGGAAAGAAAGATGATGGCGATGGTGCCCATAGTGTCCCAGCAAGTGGTCGCCAAACGCCAAACTTGGACGGACGTGCGACGCCGAATCATTCTGCACAAGGACGGGGTCCTGGTCCCAACACAAGTGCTGAGAAAGGAAAAATGAAAATCACGTTGCCAAAGGTGGAAGCGACACTAGCCCCTCCTGTTGGTGTCGAATCTCCATTGAGCCCCGGTGGTGACGGTGTTCTCGATCCTGTCCAGAAGAAGATTAGGAATCTGAACAAGAAGGTATATGTTTTTCTTATAGCACCGGATGCAACGCTGATCACGTCTATCTTCAGCTCAAGGCCATCGAAGAGCTCAAGGACAAGGTCAAACGTGGCGAGAAGTTAGAAGCTACTCAACACAAGAAGATTGACTCGGAGGCAGAAATCCGTAAAGAGCTCGCAGGCCTTGTGTGACGATATTTGTTCAATCTAGGGGAACCCCATGGTTTCAGCACCAGATCATAACTTGGTGTCGGTATCCACATGTGCTATGAGATGAGAATATACTCATATCTCAGTCTACTAAAGCGCAGGTCGCGAGAGAACTCCCTAGTCACACGTCTGATTCTTGAAGGCTGTAGATGTCTCGCCTGCGTTGATTGACCAACGGCATTTCCTTCCGCACGCGCGTAAGAAGCTCGAAGTCAATTCTGAGCAGGTTTAGTTACCCTGAGAATAACGCATGAGGAACGCATGGGCAACTCACTCCGCTATCGCCAGCTCTCCTTGTAGACTTTCATCTGTCTCGGTGACACCCTCCTCTCCACTCGTCATTTCGAATTCTTTGCATTGGGCCAATATTGTACCCCAGGGATCAATGATCATCGCTCGTCCATACGACGCTCGGCCGGGAAAATGCTCTCCTACTTGGGCGGAGGCGAGGACGTAGGATTGGGTCTCTATTGCACGGGCGCGAAGCAATGTCTCTGTCCATTAACGTGAGTACAGTTTGATTTTAGTCTAAAGGGATTATGGGTTACCCCAGTGTGCCTTCCCTGTTTTGATGGTGAATGCACTGGGATAGGTCAAGATTTGAGCCCCTTGTTCGAGAAGTAGTAAGGATGGTTCCGGGAACCGGAGATCATAGCAGGTAAGAAGTCCAACTGAGATATGCATGAGACTGTACAAGTGTGAGTGGCTAGTTGACTTACCGTTACCGGCTGGTGTCAATACAGGGCGGACTATTCTCGAGCCTGGTATCGTGGTCCTGGATTCTAAGAGCGTCGGGCCACCAGAATCCTTCAAGTCCTGTATACTGGGAAATGAGTAAGGAATCTGTGGAATTATCCGACAGCAAGGGTACATACGACGTCGAAAAGATGTAATTTTTCGTATCTCCTTTTGATATCCCCTTCGGAGTCGATCATGACATGCGTGTTATACACTCGATTTCCCAGTCCTAGGTTTGGGTCCTTGAAGAGCAATGCGTCACACCCGTTGAAATTAGGGAATAATACACTCTCTTTGTAGCATACTGGATACATACTGGTCTCTCATGGATACCAACGCCAACCCAAATGCAATTCAGCTTCGCTTGCTCCCTAAGACCGTTTAGGAATATATGCTTATCAAGCGCCGAAGCAAGGTCATAGACTTGAGTACTGGGTGCAATATAATCCGCTGCCTCCGGAAGATAGACAAGTTTGGCTCCTGCCTTGGCCGCACGTTCAACGAGTCTTCTGCAAACCGAAAGGTTCCGACTGATGGAAGGAGAAGAGCAAAGCTGAGCAACTGCCACTAGCATCGATAAAACCCGAAATTGGTGGCTAGAATCGGCGATCTGGAGAGCGTTGGTCGGGTGCAAAAACCGACCATGCTGTTTTGGACCGAACCACGATTCACTGAGCCACGACAAAACCCCTTAATATCCTTATCACTGGCCTTTGATCTCTCAGATTTCTGCTCATACAAGTGAATCATAACGCTTTGGGAAACGCTCTGCCGCCTTCCTTTCTTGTCTTCGCCCATTGTAACCATCACGAGGATGGTCCCAATGCAGTTAAAAGCTAGCCTAACGACTCCTCTATTGGCCAAAAAATAATGAAACGGGCCCAATAATGGCCCGTAGTACGTTGTACATTTGCGGCCGCCCTGGATATCCTTCATTGAATCTCCTGAATACTCAGAGAAGGCGGACAAAGCCAAGCTAGCGAGAGCGAGCATCGAAACCCATTTAGTTGACATCGCGCTCCGTCCTATGATATGTGGCCGTATGCCAACTTCGTTCGCCGCAATGGTCAGTGATCCGTGGTATGTCTTCTTTACCTCGGCCGTGTCCATGACGGTCTCTCTCAACCCCCTTTATCCATATTTAATGAATCTGATTTGGGTCACAGACATCGTTCTTTCCTAATGCCCCCTCTTGTACTCGAGTTGGAAGCGCTCCGTAACCTCTCTCAGCCTTTGGAAGTTGTTGCCGGGCTTGTAAATGCTACACGCTGGTCTCATGGTATTATATCTACCCTATTAATTAAGTATAATTCTTATGACACGATTGGCATCGATTCCTAGCGGTCGCACTCACAATGTTATGCTATGATACTCTCTTGACGATAGGCGATGAGGCAAGGACTCCTTCATGACGCCCTTCCTCCTTATGCTAATGTGCACATTTTATCGTTTAGGTTCAGTTTATCTGGCAGCTGAGGTGGTCCGTCATTAAAACGTTCATGTATGCTGTGGGTTTCGTCCTTTTATTTGATCCTACAACCGAATACATCACGCTCACTCCAATTTAATCTTGTCTTTATCTTATACCGACCATAGAGTCGCCTCTTATCTTTCACGTTCATCTTCCTGCATGCTGGCCCTTTGGTCGGTCTCGATCGCTCTTTTACAAACAAATAGTGCGCGAGACAATAAGCTTGGTCCGCTAATATGCCTGATTGTAATTCTTAGTTGCGAGAGCATATTAATCATAGGAGGTTAGTGCTCTTCACCACAAAACTAGTACTCTGATACTCACTAATGCCAGGTTACGGGGCCCTCCTTTCATTCGCAATGTCAAATTGGATTCTCCTGGCTCGCACAAGGGCTCTCCTTGGACAGAAGAGATCGTACGACGCCATTCTTATCCTCTATTTTCTCCTTTCGTATGGAATAACGTCTGTGCTTGTCGTTGCCTCTACGACACCCCTCATCTGTACGTCGTTATATTCATCCTTGGATGTAGGACTACCACCGACGGTGCCTCTCGAGTTCAGCGACTACCTTTTACTCGCAACTCGCTCACATTTGTGGGATTGTTGAGCGCCCCAAAGTAATGGGTAAGGATTTTGATCTCTTTGTGAAACTGGTGATTGTGCTCGCCCATCGCAAGATCCATATTTGATCGTTTTACCTTATGTTTTCTGTCTCCTCCTGTGGAATTGCTGCTGATTAGTTCCTTCATGGAATATAGGGTTCATATGGGTTTGTCCGATGGTTTTTGAAACCACTATATTCATTATTACGACCACGAGACTGTACCAGAGGGCGGGACAGGCTGCCGCGCTCTTCGGCTCGAAGCTTCTCTTGGTCCTTTATAGGGATGGGGTGTGCTACTATCTGATTATTATTGGTAAATCTATCTCCCATTCGTTTGACAATGCCATGATGCCTAACCTTCTTGTTGGCGAATGGAATGCAGGTCTTCGGACGTGGCTGCTTCTTTCATGGACAATATTTCCGATATCGTATATGTTCACAGGATATTTGTGAGTCTATCTTTCTTGCCATGTCTTGCTCAGATCTCGTCCTGATTCAAACCTGCCTGGTAGCCTGCTTTGGGCCGCGATGTCCATTTCTGTCACTCGATTACAACTGAACCTAATCAAGGTTGCTAAACGACACCCTCTTACTGAGGACAGTCAGTTATACCCGATGCGGACCATTAGTCGCCATCTCCATCGCGGCGAACAGCAAGAAGAGAGCACCCGTCAAGCAGTATCACTGACGCGCGTAGAATTTGGCTCAAGTGTTTGAGCAATATGCACTAGGATTCTTTCGTGTCAGTCTCTAGGTTTTTCTCCTTCACATCCGATCACCGTTGTCTCATTTTGTGAATCTAGGTTTTTTCGATGTATTTTGTTCTCGAATTTGAGGAATAGATTTTGAAAAGCAAGATGGTGTCCCTTCGCCACCACCTACACTCAAACACTCCTACTCAAAGATGATCGGAATATATCTATAACTTCAACGTCATGATGCATGGCCTCTCAGGTGGGCAGTTGCGGCCTACAGTGCTGCATTTGCTGCGACCGTAATCGCGACGGCTAACTCTGCCGCGTGCTGCCGAACTTATGACATCATTTCCTATGCCCCCTTTATCTCATTGGTCAACATGCGGTCATGGCGTTCTCCCTCCCTGTGGTTCTGCTGGCAGTTAGGAAGGAGAATGGCTTTAGTTATGTAGTCGGCCACCCTCCATATTTCCTGCCTCTGCATTTGCATCCCTTCCTTCCGTTTCCCGTCTTTCTCTCTTTCCTCTCTGCTGTCGTCTGCATCTCACTAGGCACTCGCGCGTCGTGTTCACGATGTCGCCCTCCCTCACCTCTTCTGTCGCGCTCGAGCTACAAGCGTTACATAATACGGGCCAAACGTTTCCTGTCGTCGTGAAATTAATGAACGCTACGCGTTGGGGGCACGGTACGTACCTACTCTCACCGACTTCTCCCCTGCCACTCTCCTCTTTCGTCCTCGTGTCGGCTGGTATACTGAAGAGGATTTCGCGCTACTTGTTGGTTCTAGCTGCAGCACTTGCGCTTATATCCTATGATACACTGCTTACGGTTCGGGACGAGGTGCGCTTTGATTGATCACATAAGGTCCAATATCAACGATTGCCCTGGTTTGGTCAGATACAGTACATCTGGCCGATGAAACTATCGGTCATCAAAGTATTCATCTATGGAGTACGTGCATTATCACGATTGCTCATTTTCGCAAGAGGAGATCTGCCTATTTGTAGGCTGTTTCCACTGGACCCCATTATACCAACACGGTATATAATAACTTACGCTCATTCCGCCTATCCAGAACCGTCTTTTGGCCCTGTTTATGATACTGGTCCATGCCGGTCCCATGGTCGGCCTCGATCACTCATTTACAACCAAATAGTATGTATGCTGTACATCCACTGTGACAGTGCCGGTAGTTAAATCGTTTCTCTAGTTGCCAGGGAACTTTCGTCTCATGTGGTTCGTATAAATTTATTTCCATGTTCCTACTCTAGTTGATCTTGATTGTCTGAGATGAATGTGAACGAGATCTAACAGCTATTAAATCAGGATACTGCTCTACAGTGGCATTTTCGATGACAAATTGGATCATGTTGGGACGTACCAAGGCACTATTGGGCGGAAACAGAATGTATAACATCCTCTTGACTTCCTTCTATTTCCTGGTGTTAGTGGCCTCATTTGTCCTCGTCACAATCTCCTTAATCCCTTTGGCCTGTAAGTTCCCTTTGTTTTTATGCGTTTGATCTAGAGTTGACTCTTTATACAGCCAATACATTTTATTCGAATTGGTTGCATATGTGCGGAATCGTGTCTCGGTCAAACATCATGGGTGAGCGGAATCTTCTTTCTTGCTTGCTTGCTTGGGTCGTGGCCTAATGGACTGTGGACGACGTAGTCATCGGGTGGATCTGTCCGATGGTGTTCGCGACAGCGATCCTGCTTCTGACGATTGGGAAATTGTATCAAAAGGCCTCTGCGGGAGTGGCTCTGTATGATTCAGAGTTGGTTGTAGTGCTCTATCGAGACGGGTTGTGCCATTACGCGCTAATCCTTTGTGCGTAGTTCCTCTCTCTCTTTTACTCTTTCACGATTCAGGCTTGTAGGTGCTGACACGAACTGATGGTGATGATATAGGCCTTCTGACCTGGGTTCTGATCTGTTGGACGGTTCTTCCTATGTCATACATGCTCACAGGGTTTTTGTATGTCCATCCATATTTATTTCCTCTCAATTCCTTTTCTTTATACCTGACTCTCCCTGATGTTTATTAGCATCCTTTGGGCAGTAATGGCTGTTGCCATCACCCGACTACAGGTCAATCTGATCAAGGCCAGCACACCGCGGCGCGTAAATGAGCATGAGGATATTGGTGACTGCTCTCATCGTATGAATACAATACGCCCCTTTAGGGGGGCTCATCAGCAGGACGCACGACCGACTAGCATCCCCACCTTTGACGTTATAGTGATATCCAGGGAGTTTGTCTAGCTGGCAATATTATGTCAAATGAATGAATGTTTCGTCTTGTACGTGTTATTCTATTCTCGTTTCTTGCGACTTGTGGAGAGGTGCAGATATGGGACCTACTATGGACAATCAGTAGCTCTTTAGAATACCCACGGCAATGGTGTGAAGCTTTATCTTTGAAATAGAGAGAATATTTGTAGATGGTTTGCTGAATCTGAGGAGGCTGCCATATATGATGGTTGAAGCCATAGCTATCGCTGGGTGATGTTTGGCTTTGTTTGGCCCGACGCGTCTTCGACTCTGCCATGATTCAATATCCGACAGGAATTTGGAACAACCATGGTCATGACAGCTAATAATTCCGCCGACGCATGCTGTCGAGCTTATGGCACATTCACCATGAATCCTCTTGCTGGTCTATCTGATTGGCCGATAGGCGTTTATGGCATTCTCCCTCCCTGTGGTTCTGCTGGCAGTTGGGAAGGAGAATGGCTTTAGTTACGTAATCAGCCACACCCCATATTTCCTGCCTCATCCTGTGCATCCTTTCCTTCCGTCCCCAATCATTCTCTCTTTACTCTCTGCTGTAGTTTGCGTCTTACTGGACACTGGCACGTCGTGTCTGGTACGGTTTCACGATGTCGCCCTCCCTCACCTCTTCAGCCGCGCTCGAGCTACAAGCGTTGCACAATACAGGACAAACGTTTCCTGTCGTCGTGCAATTAATGAACGCTACGCGTTGGGGGCACGGTACGTACCCGGTTGCGCTGGCTTCTCCTTGCCACTCTTCCCTGCCACTCTCCACTTTCGCCCCTCATTTCTGCTGATATACTGACAAAGATTTCGCATTACTTGTTGTTTCTAGCTGCAGCACTTGCGCTTATATCCTACGATACATTGCTTACGTTTCGGGACGAGGTGCGTTTTGATTGATCACATAAGGCCCAATATTAACGATTGTCCTGGTCTGGTCAGGTGCAGTACATCTGGCCGATGAAACTATCCATCATCAAAGTACTCATCTATGGAGTACGTGACTTATCTCTATTGCTCATTCACGCAAGTACTCTCAAGAGGATATGTGCCTATTCACAGGCTGTTCCTGCTGGATTCCATTATCTGAACGAATATAACAACTTGTGCTCACGTCGCCTATACAGAACCGTTTGTCGGCCCTTTCCGTGATTCTGATCCATGCCGGTCCCATGGTCGGCCTCAATCGCTCATTTACAACCAAAGAGTATGTATGGCGTACATCCATCACAACCTTGCTGATAGTTAAACCGTTTCTTTAGTTGTCAGGGAATTTTCATCGCAAGTGGTTCGTACGAGCTCAATTTCCCATCCTTACTCTGGTTGAGTTTCTTGGCCAGAGATGGGTGTGGACAGAATCTAATGGTTTGTGGAATCAGGATGCTGCTCTCTAGTGGCGTTTTCAATAGCAAATTGGATCATGTTGGGACGTACAAAGGCACTGTTGGGCGGAAACAGGATGTACAATATTCTCTTGAATTTCTTTTTTTTTGCGGTTCAAGTGGTATCATTTGTCCTCCTCACGATCTCTTTGGTCCCTGTGATTTGTACGTTCCTTTCCTTTCAGTTGTAGTTGTTTGATGGAGAGTTGACCTTTCGTACAGCCAATACATTTTATTCAAGCTGGTTGCATGTGTGCGCGATTGTGTTTCGGTCAAATATCATGGGTGAGTGAGACCTTTCTTCCCTATTTGGATCGAGTCCTAATGGGTCGGTGGACGTAGTCATCGAGTGGATCTGTCCGACGGTGTTTTCGGCGGCAATATTGCTTCTGACGATTGGGAAATTGTATCAAAAGGCCTCTGCGGGAGTGGCTCTGTATGATTCAGAGTTGGTTGTAGTGCTCTATCGGGATGGATTGTGTCATTACGTACTAATCCTTTGTGCGTTTCTTTCTCTCTCTTTCTTTTCCATGAATCAGGCTTGTAGATCCTGACACGAACTGATGGTGATGATATAGGCCTCCTAACGTGGACGGTGATCTGTTGGACGGTCCTTCCAATGACATACATGCTCACAGGGTTTTAGTATGTCCATCCAAATTTGCTCCCCTTATTATTGCATTACGATCCGACTTTCATTGATGTTTATTAGCATTCTTTGGGCAGTACTGGCCGTCGCCATCACCCGACTACAGGTCAATCTGATCAAAGCCAGCGTACCGCAGCGCATAAATGAACAAGAGGATGGTGGCGACTACTCTCACCGTATGAATACAATACGTCCCTTTAGGAGGGATCATCAGCAATACGCGCAACCGACTAGCGCCCCTACCTTTGACGTTATAGTGATATCCAGGGAGTTTGTCTAGCTGGCAGGATTGTGTCAAATGGATGGGTTTTTCGTCTTGTACATACTACTATATTCTTGTTTCTTGCGACTTGTGGAGAAGTGTATATATGGGAACTATTGTGGCCAACCAGCAACTCTTTCGAGTACTCCAAGGCGATGAGGTGAAGGTTCATCTTTAGTAACACTTGCAATCAAAAGAATATTTATAGAGGGATCACTGATTCTCAGAAGACTGGCGTATATTACCAGAGCCATGAATAGTGCGTCGGCTACCTGAGGAATGTTTGGTCTTGTTTGGCCGGACGCGTCTTCGACTCGACTACTACTACGCGTCGCTCGCCACATCTAGCCTGAATCGACTTGTTTCTTGCACTCGTTCATCCGTTCCATTTGGAAGTGCTACTTAGATTCTGTGAGTGGTCCCACCATCCCACGATAAATTTGGCGCTGGCCTCCCCACTTCGAGAGTAGACGCATCTTTCTCCAAACTATGCTGAATTGCAAGTAATAAAATCTATCAATCATTCAATATTCCACAGGGATTTAAAACGAACACAACTGGGAGGTTTATTATCTCCATTATCATCACAACATCATGGCATACGAACTCTCAGGAGAGCACTTATTACCTACGAATATTCGCCATTATATCTTCGCCGTTACTGTGGTCAGACCAGTTGCTGACAGTCCTAACTTGACGAGCCACAGGTTGCCCAACTAACGGTACAATACTATCTTGGTATGGCTCCATTCAATCTGTACGTTGCTTGTCTATCCTATTGGTCAAACCATGGTTTATAACGTTCTCTTCGCCAGTGACCCGCCTAGCGGGTGGACAGGAGACTGGGTCAATGACTTTATAGTCTGTCAGACCGCAGACTGCCGGCTTCTTTCATTTCATCCA
>WSTS01000115.1:0-30136 GCA_019627755.1 Serendipita sp. 411 | reverse complement strand
GTCAATCGTCCTAACATATATGATCGTCCATTGAACAAGACGAAGACGAGCGAGGTGTCCTTGGCAGCATTTGCATTCCTCTTTTCGGAGATGATTCAGTATACTCAAAAACGTGTAAATGGAATCGCAGACTTTGAGCGAAGGTGTGTTATTGATTCCCTGGGGACTGTTCATACGTTCTGATGCTTGGGATAGGCTCAATACACTGGGGTATCGTATGGGTCTCAAACTTCTCGAATTATATGCGTGGAGAACGGAGGGCGTATCACGCGCTCCGAAACGAGAAACGAGATTTTTGACCGCGCTCTCCACGATCGGAAACAGTATGTGGAAGAGCTTCTTTGGGAGAGCAGTGGATGCGATTCAGAAGAGTGTCACAGTCGACGACGAATGTGAGCATTGTTCTTGGATCGTTTCCTCGCTATTAACAACGTTATTGATAGTCATGTTGACGGAGAATGAACCGGCCATCACAAAATTCATTTCGATTTCAAAAGACATGGGGATTCTGAGCTGCTCAGCTCTAACTGCTGGTGTTGTCGAAGCTATATTGGATGGTCTAGGCTTTGTGAGTCTTTTCTCTCTCTCTCTCTCTCTCTCTCTCTCTGTTTGGCGGTCCATAAACTCACGATTCACTCTAAGCCTGCGAGAGTGACTGCCCATAACGTCCCAACGGAGACCTATCCAAACTGTACTACGATCCTCATTAAACTCGACAGAAGTGTTCTAGATCGCGAAGAAGCTCTCAAATAGAGTGTTTTCTGTCTACAAAGGCAAAGATTGATAAGGACGAGGGTTGTCGTCAAGTTCCTCCAATCAGTTGATTGAATACACCAATGCCATGCACCCCAAGGGCAGTCGCACATGCAACTGCGGTCGCTCCAGCCTTGAGCATTCGTCTGTATGCCTCTGGAGAGGTAACGCCTCCTACTCCGATGATGCCAATTTGTCGCACCTCCTCGATGGGATGTTGAGTCAGTATCTCCTTGAAGCTCATCACATTCCTACGTGATTCGATTAGATATCAACCGTATTATGAGACACGTCGTTATAGATATGAGAACTTACCCAAGGGCTAGCGAGTGCAATGGCTCGCCGGCCAGACCACCATATTTGGTTGGCAATGCGAGAGGGTTTGCATCTTGATCTGTGATGCTTCCAGTCTGATCTTGGAACATGACACAACCACCTAGCGTATTCGTACACGTGAAGAAACGAAACGGACATCTCCCTGTCTCGGCATTCGCAAACGTTGCAACAGCTTCGACCAGTTCGATCATTTGTCTCCTGTATACATACGGTGGCAGCTTCAGTCCAAGCACCAGACTCTCGTCTTCGTTTCCCATTTCCGCCATAGGCTTCAAGAGGTCGAGGAACTCGCGGCTGAGGGGTGCGTATGCCGGTGGAGGCTTATCAGGAATGTTCGGACAAGACGTGTTGAGTTCGACTCCAATGATAGATTGAGATTCCCCAGAAGATGTCCCACTGAAAGAATCCCGAGCGATCGAACGTCGCAAGTCCTGAATCATGCCAAGCATAGTGCGTAACTCGGATGGATGAGAGGACGTTATACTGATGATAAACGGTTTCTTGGGTCCTAATACTCCTGAGGTGAGGATATCCTTCACCCATGCAATGTAGTTACTGAGGGGATAAGGCGAATATCCATACGAGTTGAGGGATGTGTTCTGAGCGGCATTGAATGCAACCTTTACGAAGAATGGGTTATGCGGCTATGCTGTGCAATGGCTCTGCCTACTTGGTGAACCTTTGCGTCCTCCTCGAACCCATTGAGTGTCGCCGTGCGCGTAGTAACTGCCCCTGTGGATGAAGAGTCGAATCTACAACGACAATGGTTGAGATTTCATCGCCTTATTTCCTTCAAGCCTCGCGACCATTGGACATAGAGGCTACGACTGTCGTATTACCCATGAATTGGGGCTAAAGGCGACTCACAAAGCCTGTAGATCTTCACGAGTAGATGCCCATGGGCACGCACTGTTGAGTAGAGGAGGCTCGATTCTTAAGAAGGGAGCCCCAGTCGACATGGGAGAAGTACAAGTGATGCAGCATACTGCGGATCAAAAGGATACGCTAAACGTGCATGCAGATATTACTGTTCACCACGCTGATTCGGATATTCTGCCCTTATTGGTCCTTCATCGAGGATGTCAACCATATGCCATGCAGGCTAAAGTTTCCCTGAATACATGGTAAGATTTGATGAGTAAACTTCTTCCTTTTCATTCTCTATCAACAAATTATACGCAAGAGTCTAGGTTTGAAGTCGAGTGAGACTACGATTCCGACACTGGAATTCGTATTCTTCCTTTTTGCGCGATAAATGACAAGAAACTCGGGAATACGGTGGTGTCAAGAGCTTGGTAGATCTGGTGGGAATATAGCGGAACGGGTTCGGAAAGTCCTCGATGGCTGGCTGCCTCAGATCCATCGGCCGCTCTCGGGCGTGGAGGAGAGACGAAGATATTGCTGCATATCATTGTCGTCTTGGATCATTGGGGAATTGGTTTCGGTTGTACTAATACGGAAAGTAATGAGTACGATATCTCATTTCTTCCTTGGCACACGATAACTGGGACTGACTTACCCCCAGAAGTAGAAACAAAGGCTGATAGCGCGCTCCTTGAAATGCCACCTTCTATTTTCTGGCAACAATCCGGGTGGTTTTGTGGCAATGGCGACTAGCGAATTGCGAAAGTTTGCATTGTTCTGTTCACGATAAAGGGCAGTGGGAGAGGTCACGAGTGAGATGGGACGGGAGTACGATGCCCATCAAAATAGGGGACCATAACGAGCGATGCAACAAAGGACCAAACATTGCAATCGCGCGAATAAGCAGGTGGCGTCCAAATGGGCGTCGATTGGGGTGATTGATAACGGAGAATTGCAGAATTCGTCCCACGACAGATATGGCACAGAGTCACAAAAAAGCAGCGTGTGAACAAGGAAAGAAAAGTGTAAGTCAAAACCCATTTTCGGCATTTTTAGGGCAAAGGGAACGATGAGAACTCGATACGTCTTCCAGCCTCTTTTGTAGAAGCGCGGGCCACTCCCAAATGGGTTGGCGCCGTCATGGGCAAACCAAAAACGAGAGCACCCGCAGAGAAAAGGATAGAATGAGATGTAAAAAAGAGGAAGGCATATGCAAGGAGGAGAAATATAGGCAGGAAACGTAAAGCTTACCTCTAACTCAGCTCGCGTCACGGTCCCCTTTTTCATTTCAATATCAAGAACAGTGGTGTCCATCTTTATCAACTCTCTCAACGTCATCTTCGCGGTTTTACTTTGGTCCAAGAGACCACTAAGGCCAGTCACCCAACGCTCGGTGTCACCAGCCTTTGCTTTCGTGTGCGAAACGTCCTCGGAATAGTCGTACGTGTAGTCCATGATAGTATTTTTGTTCGTAAACTTGGCCGCTAGTGTATGAAACGGACGAAAGGAATTGGTGGGAGAGAAAAGGAAAGAAGAGTGTGGCTGCAAAGGAAGAGTGGTACTGGCTAACCCGTTTTTCAGACCTTTTATATGTATGTACATGGATAATTCAGACTACGATCTATTCGATAGGTTTCCTTGTTTGGGAACGTTTCAGATCCCCTGGCGCTTTCCCGAAGTTCTGGCCCGACGATGATCCTGGGCACGATAATTTCTCAAAAGTCAAATCTTCTCCAGTTCAGGGCCAGTGTCGAACACAGTCGTTTAGCAGTCAACGTCAGCGATCGAGAGAAGTCTGTCGCTGGGGCGATAAGTGCGATCAGATTGCAGTCGGCAAATGCCCACCGATCATCTCGCCAAAGCCCAAATCCCAAGCCAGGTTGCCTTTCTTGAAGGGTCGACTAGAAGTTCGCACAGACGCCATCCTTAACATGGTTAATCATCTCTCTCCGCTCTTTTCTTCCCCTTGCTTCACTGTATAGAAAGCCAAATTGCAAAATCAGAGTCATCAGTAAGATCAAGCATCAAAGAAGTATACATACATATGCACATCATGAGAATCCCCCCTATACGTCACTTGGTGGCTTTCTTCCCTGCTGACGTGGGCCTGACACACCCCCCATATGGACAGCATCTCCCCCTTTTGGTATTAGGAGGAGAGTCTGGTGCATAATCGATGGTGAGCTCCGTATATGCCTCGATGTCCTTCGTAGCTACAAAGGCAAGTCGGTGCCGAACGTCCTGATCATCTCTGTAAATCATCATGGGTCATTGGCGGCCTTTCGGGACTCACAGTGGGATCTTCCCATACGCAATCATAGATCACCCCATAAACCCTTAGGTTTGGATAGCATGAATGGCTGTAGTTATAGTCAGTCTCGCGTGACGTATGAGAGGGAGGTTATCCTTACTTGAGGAACCGAGACCAGTTACCTGCGCCAGCGTGAGCTCGTAGTATAGCTTATGGTAAATGACTGACCACAATCCTTGGAGGACACCCGCCACTTGTTTTCTCCTCCCAACCAGTCAAGGTCAAAGGACCAATGGTCTACTACATCGTCTGTATCCCTGGAGACTATGTCCATACACTTATTCATCCAGAATAAATATTAACGTACTCGATTAAATCCTGCCAAATATGATGAGAATATGGCTTCTTGTTAACTGGATCTTTGCTCACCCCAGTGAATACGCCGATCACTTTACCCTTGGCGATAGGCTGGGTTGCGCGCACGCCCCATCCACTCCTCCTTGTTTTGAATATCTCCAGTGGGACATCTCGTGGCCGCTGCGCTACCCGATTCTTGCATTGCCACAGATCACAGTTACAACGCTACAATGGCCGATGATAAGTTTGAGATATCTAAACCTTTGTCGAGACTCACGTCGTTACATTCGAAAACAGTGATCCGTGAGTCGTCAGGGAGTGTGTATAAGCCCTGGTCGGCAGAGTCAGTCACCCTTGATGCAGAAAAATGTGTAGTCTCATACGTCGTCGTCATAAGCAAACGTCCTTCTTCCATCGTTGACAATATAGTCTGCAGAAACGGCATTTTGGCATTGGCAATCGTCTGGATCCAAACATTTGTTTATGCACTCGCATCCAACCAAAAATTCTGCATGAGAGGCAACGTCTGGAGGACTGGAAGACAACGCCATTCGGCCCAGTAGTCGTGTAACGAGGTTGAACACATACCAACGATATGGGCCTTGCTCTAGATACTCGAATGTTGCTAGGTCTATGGATGGTGGTATGAGTTCATCATCGACCTCGTTCACTATGTTGATCGGCGCTGCTAGACCCACAGCAGCAGCCCATTTCTCTTGCAATATTGACCGGACGTCAACCGGAACCCTTCCTTTTCCTTTTTCAATCTTTGGGCGTTTCGCTGGTTTCTCTATAGGCGGTTCTTGACGAGTCTGCTCCTCATCGTTGGATTCAAGTTGCTCTCTTGGTCGTCTCTTGGGCTGCGTTGGACGTGGTGTGGGTTTAGGGGAGGTTAAAGCGGGACCGTCGGCAGTGGGTTTTTGCTGATCGATGGTCGATTTGTTTCGTTTATCGGGCTAGCATGAATCATGAATGTCGTGAATGTGCTGATAAAGTAGCAACTCACTGAGTTCGTAGCGCTAGTTACCGCAGACCTGTAGCCCGTTTGGATATCTGCATATTGCAAAGCTTTCGACATTGCCTCTGCGAGTTCTTGTTCGAAGTCCTTCTTTACAACATGTCGCCTTTGCGCCATGTAGTCCGGATCGTTCATCCCAAGCTCGTCTTTCGTTGTCTCGAATCGTGCCCTTGTGGCGTCAGGCTTTAAGGGTGGGAGGTGTGGCACAGAAACTTACATATCCTCTCGCAGAAACAAACTGATTGGATAACCTCCTTCCTGAAACCTTTCATGCAGTTTCTCAGTTCTTTCCCGTTTCTCCTTCTTCCAGTCTTGTAATATATTCGCATTACCCGGATATCTGGAGATATCTTCGAGTCCCATAACAGCATATGAAATCGAACTTTTCTGGCTTCCGTCGATCCCTGTATGCTTGGGATCACGTATTTCTACTTCGAAACTGCCACGAAAGGAGTTGAGAACGCCGTCGGGGGTACATACAAGTATTGAGCTCACGTGCTTTTGCCCGAGGCATCCATCATTTCGCGTGTTATTCGCACAATTTTGCTGTTTGTGCTACTCGAATCGTTTGAAACGAGCTCATTTGACGAGGAGGCGCGACTACTTTCGGGAATGACCTGATTGAGTTAGTTTTAGTGCTTCAACCGTGTCTTTCGAGACGTAGACGAAATGATTCACTTTCTTGGGTGTTTTGGTCTTTTTATGCGTGCGCGGGGTATCCATTAGGAACGGGAGTGTAATGGTCGAAAGGAAGTTGCAAGTTGTCGCCTGCCGCGCCAGACCATTATGGCAGTCAAGGGCAAAGCAAAGTATGCAAGCCATTCGGAACTGGTTATTCATGCATACTCAACGATTTGACTCATTAGGCGGATTATCGTACATCTTTTCTCCTCAGCTCGAACTGGTTATTTCTACACCACCAGCCGGGCTCGCGCTAGCGCAAAGTTGACACAAATAAAGTATGATCCTATGGGTATGTCTTCTTACCTTATAGGTTTTGTTGAAAGCTGAAAATTTATTACGCTCATAGTCCAGCGGCATGTGTTGTTTGTAGAAAAGAAATCGCGTGCCAAGTAATCGGAGCCCACGACGCCAAACTGCAACCATTACTGGAATCATGAATGTATGCGATTTTGCAGAACACCTATGTGTCGTAGCTTAGAGCCACCGATATACATCTCGAATAACAGAAACTCGCCATTCCTAGCTTAAACAGCGGCCAAAGTATTACAAAATGCATTCACCCATGACATAGCCTTATGTAGCAGTACGCACCGCGAATTTCGTGGATGGTGGTGTATATAACACTTGCAAGTACATCCAATTTCACGTATCAGGTATCATATGGAAAATGGCTAATTTCTCTGTAACTGAACAATTGTTGGCTGAAGAAAGTAGAAACGTGACTGAGTGAGTGGTTGGTTTCTTTGTCGCCACTTTAGCTCCTTACAATGTCCACCAGCTCTTCGCAAAAGCGTGACCGCGAGGAGGACGAACCACAACCGAACAAGAAGCCAAACCCCACCAAAAATGAGAATGAGTAGAAACTACTTGACACCGCATCAGACCCGCATGAAACGGTCTGTAAGGCAAACGAAATGACCATCAGGTTTTTCGAGACGCATTGCAACCGAACATCCAAAAACCAGCCAAGGATCTGAACCCTCAGCTTGATGCTGCCGAACCCGCATTGAGTGACATTATGTCTGTCGGTCACATACCAGCCCTCGATATTCTGGCATCTCCTGAGTTCGACATGGAGGAGCCACTTCCGGTCATCGTACATCGAAAGATGGCCAAGGTCGGTTATGCGCCTACGCTACATGGAATGGCCAAAGTTAAAGGTGCACCGACGGCCTACATCATGGGGTACCTTTCTCCTGAACAAGGATGAAAAACTGTCCACGAGTATGTCACAGAAAACCGTAACAGTTTGACTTTCAGCGAGTTCGAAGGTCTACTCGGAGCCCCAGAAGAGACAAACGTCGTGCAAGCGGGTTACGACCCAATCATATCATGGTTATGAGGAAGGAAGAGGTGTTCAAATTCAAGGTGATTGATTTTGATCAGAGCGGGCTGAGTGGTGAGGTCGAGTATCCCCCGCTGCGGAACAGAGACATTGCTTGGCCGGACGAAGCAGGGAAACCCATTCTCCCCAGCTATGATCGGATTTTGCTGCAGAATTCTTTTGAAAAGCTTTTGTCAAAGTTTTCAGCGATCCACTGAGCTATAGTTGTTTATGTGACTTGCGATTCACCTGGATAGTCTAATGGACACTCCCATTATTTCGTTATCAAGAGACAACATATATGTCGTATATACAGGCAGACTGTTTTACCTAAGTTGTACAGACCAGTTAGGAGTAACTACAGTATAGTATTTGCTCATGTAGCAGCCGACCCTCCTATAGCCTATAGCCCGTACTGCGGAGGCGGTGGCTAGCGTATGAGACGCATAATAATACGTTAGGATAGAATAATATCGAACTGGATCTGCCTTCGAGTGATTCAAAACATAGGGGATACGCACCGGAGGGTGAGACTGCCTCACTGTACCAGCTGACTAGAGTTCAGAATTGTTATTGAATACTGATGTAGGATAATAATAAAGAGTAGAAGGAGAGAGCACCTAAATGTAGCTTGTGAGCTCGGATGTATGACTGCGGGGAATTGATCCTAGATGTCTCTCAGCTGATCCACAACTCGAATAGAAGACTAGAATATCGCGAATAAGCTGTCTTGCCTAAGCCTATTCCCGCGCCAATACCCCGTAATGCCGCAGAGAGCGCTTTAGTGGCCGAATCATATTGGAACAGATCGTCCAATACATCTTGGAGCCGACCACAACCCCCCAGGCCACTGACAAAGGCCCAAGGTCGTAGACCATAATTCCGAATAAAAAATGCGACTAGGATTCATTCCCCGCCCTCGCCTACGCATTCCCGGCAAGGGATTCGTTCGACGTAGGTTTCAACGACGACGGCCTCTCCATTCGGACGAGCACCCAAGGCAACCCCTTTACAGTACGTCTACATCTCACTCACGCTTTGTTTTTTTTTACTTTGGTCCCTTTTTGCTAATGAGGTCTTTTTAATTTGCAGGGCGTCTGGCTAACGCGTGGTACGATACCCCCACAAAGTGGTACCCTCTCCATATTGGTATAGGCTCTTTGCTCCTCGTCTCTCTCCATTGGAGAAAGCGACGCCAACAAACCTTAGATGAAGCCGCCAGAGCCTCAGACGGTGAGCAGCCGGTGCGGATTAAGGGCCCTTGGCATGTGAGTCGGCCACTGGTGCGAACGAAGTTTATTCCCAGTTGCTTACCGTCTCGTAGATTCACGTCTTAGGTGTACTACCGTTACGAAGCGCTTCTCGATTATGGGGATATTTAAACAGCCTAGAGTTACCTGTCTGGATCCGGCCGTTTGGTTTCACACTATATTCTTGGATCTTCGGCTGCAACCTAGACGAATTGGACGAACCCGACCTTACGAAATATGCATCCCTTGGTGAATTCTTCTATCGCAAACTCCGGCCTGACGCTCGACCAATCGCTGCTTCGTTACTGGTTTCTCCTGCGGATGGAACGGTCTTACACTTCGGATCGATACAGGACCATAAACGAGTAGAACAGGTGAAAGGGATGACCTATTCACTGGATGCACTACTGGGGGTTTCCTCTGGTTCATCGACTCCAACATCCGAAGAGATTCATTTTGCGAACCGTGATCATGCCCATGTCGACGATACAGATTTTGCCAATGTCAATGGAATCGAATACTCGGTGGACGAGCTCCTCGGCGCTTCGCTACAGCAACCGCAAACACCATCAGAATCTTCTGACAGCCAGGATGCTTCTGTTGAAAAGGATTCTGCTTCAGCGACAGGTATCAACATGACAGAAAGCGTAAACATTGCCCTCGAAGCCGGAATTCGCCCTCTAGCATATGGCACATCCCCCCAATCTGCCGTAAAAAAGGTGAAGGATGGAAACGAACTGTTTTTTGCGGTCATCTACCTCGCTCCTGGAGATTATCACCGGTTCCATAGCCCCGCTGCGTGGGTCGTCGAGAAGCGTCGTCACTTCGCAGGCGAGCTGTACAGCGTTTCACCTTACATCGCCAAACGACTAGCCAACTTATTCGTCCTCAACGAGCGCGTTGCCCTTCTTGGCCGGTGGAGACATGGTTTCTTCAGTATGGTCCCAGTAGGCGCTACCAACGTGGGTTCAATTCTGGTCAACTTTGATAAAGTGCGTTTGTCTATATCACGCCGTCTCATTCATTAAAGCTGACTCTCTCTTCTCATCGCCGTAGGATCTCCGCACAAACGAACGACGAAAGCGTCCAGCCCCAGGCGTTTTCCGTGAAGCCGTTTACACGAAAGCTTCCCCATTATTGGGGGGTCAACCTCTGAAACCTGGAGTAGAAGTTGGAGGTTTTAAACTGGGGAGCACGATCGTTCTCGTGTTCGAGGCACCAAAAACATTCCAGTTTTCTCTCCAAGCAGGACAAAAAGTCCGAGTGGGAGAATCGATGGGGGATGTAGAGCCGCCGCTCGCGCATGATTTAGTGTGAGGCCCATCATTAGCTCGATCTCTGTTTCATCTAGCATTTGGGGGAATTCATCAAATAGCATATTCTACAGCACAGATCCTACTTATACGTTTATCGTAAGCTACTTATTTCGGGATGACCTATGTCGCCTTGCGGGCTGCGGCTCGAATCTCGGTGAGCTTATTTAAGCCTAAGAAACTTGCGGTCAAGTACTCCTAGATGTAGAAATAGAAATGAGTGCCCGTAATCTATTGGGAAAGAGAAAATGACGGACTATGAGCGACCGGGGAAATAGCCAAGCCAAAACCGCTAGAAAGGTGCTGCCCGATCCAACCATTAGGTGCTTTGGAGGAGAATTGCTCAGAGCCGCAGAGACAATGCCTCTGGCGACAGTTTCTGGAGGTAGACTCCCTGTTGCCATTGGAATCAGTCAAGAAACCCGTGAGGGATATGTAGCAAAGTTTGTGCGTACTGTCATAGCCACTCGCTCGCGCCTTCCTAAATGTTTCCTCGATTGGTAAATAGTGAGAACGTTCCGGTAATGGGATTTTAGGATAACTGTAAATATTGCTTTTGACTCCTCCCAAAATGACGGTTATCACATTGATCCTATGAAACACGAGCCAGGGGGATGAGACTGATGACGCAAATCAAATGGAATTGGGTAGACATACCTGAGGGGTCTTAGTTCTAGATCCATGAGTTAGATACCAAGTTCAAGCAATGACCGATATTGGTTGCACTCACCAACTCGTAGAGTGTCACTGTAGGAATGCACTGCCCCCTTGGACGCGTTATACGAGCTACTGAAAGCATACGGCACGAGTGCTGCATTACTCCCTACGTTGATAATGCAAGCGTTCTTTCCCAAGAGCAGCAAGGGAACAAACTCTTGAACCATGGACATCATCCCAAACACATTAGTATCAAATATCTTGCGTATAGAATCCATTTCGTGATCGATTGCAGGCACTACTGCAGCGATACCCGCGTTATTCACCAACACATCCAAACGGCCAAACGTCGTCTGGACATAGTGCCTGGCGGCCTGAATGGACTTAATACTGGTTACATCGAGTTCCAGAAGAGAAATATCGGGTGTATCCTTGAGGCTGGCCATGGATTCGAGCCGTCTGGAGGTAGCAATTACATGGCAGCCTTGAGAAAGAAAGGAATCCCGAGACAATCAATCAATTAGTACACTGTAGTCTGATTCCTATCGACTGAGATATTTATACGTACCACTCGATTGGAATTGTTTGCAGATGGCGGAACCCGCGCCACCGTCTGTGCAGCCGGTGACAAGGACGATCTTCTTTGCTCCTAGTGTCATATTAGAGATGTAGAGACTAAGGGGAAACTTGATGCGATGGGAAAGGTTGATTATGTGCCATCGGCGGCGTTTTCTGTGCGTTTATATATGTCAACCGAAGCGAAAGTGAGCAAGTTTCGCCGAAGGAATATTGGATAAGCAGAAGACTGGATATTTCTCGAACGGTCGATCTAATAAATCTGAGCATATTTCGCTGGAGATATGGAAGCATGCCGATCGGTATTCGTGGCCTATGGCAATATATACACGCACTGCCACTCATTCACATCGGACCGACCATTCATTCTCGACGTCTCCGACGAAAATGGACTGTAATGCGTCCAAAAGACCTTTGCTCACCACGCCAAACCCACTCGGATAGGCTGGGAGTACGATATCTGTTCCCTTGTATCCTATCCTCCCAATAGGGCATACCACTGCAGCCGTGCCTGCCCCGAACACTTCTAATACTCTTCCTGCATCGTTTAACTGAGAAATCTCCTCGACGGTAATCTTTTTTTCCTTTGGATGAACCTTGATGTCAGTTGGAACCCCAGGCAGGCAGGAATGGGATGGATGGGAAGGAGGGAGGTTATGGAACTGAGCAAGTTCTAGACAAGACTGCCTGGTCACTCCCGGTAGCACAGTTCCGTCCAACGGAGGAGTCACCAAATTCAAATCTACGTGTATCAAGCTCGTTATAGCCTACCGAGAGTACGAAATAAAGCATTCGGACGCACCTCCATCTTCACGCCGGATAACGGCAAAAAAGTTCATCTGACCGGCTTCTGTAATGCGCATGTTTGGTCCACTCGATTTCTCCGGTGCATCTTCAACTCCGTTTCCTTTCCCTCCTGGTTGGGGATCTGTATCTTCGAGCAACCATAGGACTTGTTGATAGCCCTCCTTTGCGGCTTTGACCTGTGGCATGAAACAAGGCGCATAATTGCTTCCAAGCTTGTATGCGCCTGTACCACCGGGCCACGAACGAACCAGGTCGTGTGCGGCATAGAGGGATATTGGTTTGACACCAGTGGACGCGCCTGATTGCTTGAAAAAGGGCCCTGTAGGCGACACGATGATGAACAAGGTAGCGTGGAGAGACGCGACGACCCCCATTGCAGGTCGAGTGCCTATGAGGGTTGGTCGAACATAAAGGGAGTAACCGGGTGCTTTTGGTATCCATCTCCTTTCAAGGGAGACGAGCTTCTTAATGAGAATGACGAGTGCGTCTGGATCTGGGACTGGTAGAGCCAGACGCTCAGCAGAACGGGCCATTCGTGCCGCATTGAGGCCTGGTCGAAAGAGAAGAGGTGTTCCATCTGGCCCCAGATATGCCTTCAATCCACCTTTAGATTACACATATAAAGGGTGGTAAATAGACAGACCTTCATTCCTTCAAAGAGATTGGAAGAGTAATGAAGACAGTGACTCGCAGGGTCGAGCTCCAAATTTTGATATGGCTGTATCCTTGGTGCACCCCAGCCTGAATCAGGATCGTATTTGACAATAAGCATATGGTCTGTCTTGGTCTCCCCTTGAAATCTATCAGATGAACTATTTACCCCCTCTCGCCCGACGTCGTTCGTCGAGAGTGGGATCACATACCGAATACCATATCTGCGGGCTCTGGCAATAGTTTCAACGAGCTAGCTCTTTCTATTTCAAGTCGAGAAGCCTAGAAAAGGTGTCCTCAACGTTTCTTTCTGAGCACTCTCTCGTAAAAACTACCCACATCGAGAGGTGCAGGAATGTATGGTAATGGTTGGCCTTTGGTCATATCATCGGTGCCATTCGGAGAAGCATCTGAAACAGAAACCATGTCCAGAGACAAGCCAAAGGTAGTTGCAGGGGCCAACTATCGTCTATGACTCGAGTCATGCCACCCCTCCGAAGTGCCTCTCGGCCGGGCTGGAATTCGGACTACGGCTAAGGTCACTGGCATTCACACATCTCATGAAAAGATACTCCGATGCATTACAAATTGTTGTAAACGGTAGAATGTTCGACTGTACACGGTTAATCCAGTTTCAGGGCATGTTCGAGCTTGTGGAGTAGGCCCCCTTCCTTCTTCTTAGAATGCTCACAAGTTTGGCTGTCCCCTTTGCACTCGCTGCATTGCCCTTTGGCTGGTGTGGAAGAACAAGCCGCAGTGGTAGATGTAGATGTAGATGCAGGTGCAGGCGCAGGTGCAGTCGCAGGCGTGGGTTGCTGCGTTTTGGTTCCACAAGTCTGTCCGTGACCACAGGCTTCCGTGTGTTGGTGCGGCGTGGGTTGGGCCGGAGCAGGAGCAGGAGCAGGAGCAGGAGCAGGAGCAGGAGTAGGTGCGGGTGGCTGCGTTTTGACTCCACAATTTTGTCCATGCCCACAGGCTTCTGTGTGCTGGTGCGGTGGCTGGGTCTGAGGTGCAGGGGTGGGTTGAGCCGGAGCTGGTGCAGGTGCAGGTGCGGGTGCAGGTGTAGGTGCGGGTGGCTGCGTTTGGACTCCACAAGTCTGTCCGTGACCACAGGCTTCCGTGTGTTGGTGTGGCGTGGGTTGCGCCGGAGCTGGTGCCGGCTGGCTCGGAGGATTCGGATGGGTGGACGGAGCCGGTGCAGGTGCGGGTGCACTCGAAGTGCCTGATGGTCCAGCTTGTTGTTGTGGTGGCTTTAAGCATCTACGACTCTCGAATCCCTCGCGATAGCTTTAGAGGACATAAGTGAGACGAACTTTGGCACTTTCTATGAGCTTACCCATCATTGAATGCCCACTCGCAAGGAGAATCTCCACAACGCTGGACGTGTTCCCGACGACGCTGGTCCGCCATAGAACGAACATCGATGTTAGGGTATTGTGGATTCTCCGCATCACACCACCCTTGGATAAATCCGTCTTCGAACCGCTTTGGGTCAGTTTGCTTGTTACCATGCGCTTTCCAATACGCAATGTGGGCGTCCCTATCAGAGCAGTAAGTAGGTAGCTGTACAACGAAATGATCTGCCTACTTGTGTTTGCACATTGCCGCCATTTTCTGTTCATGGGTATTCTCTTGAGGCTTCATGCACCGACGCGCATCGAACCCTTCATGATAGCTAGCTCGGTGTCAGGCTCGAGTATGGTCAACGAGAAGAAACCTACCCATGCTCAAACGCCCAAGGGACCGAAGACTGGCCACAGCTCCGAACGTTCTCATCCCTCCTCTGGCCTAGCATCGAGTCGCGGGTGGCCTCATGATGTTGTTCCGCGTCACACCAACCTTGGATGAAGCCGTCCTCGAATCGCTTTGGGTCGGTCTGGGTGTTCCGAGCTTTCCAATACGCAATGTGTGCCTCTTTGTGTTTAGCCAGTTCAGCCATTTTCTGTGCATGAGTGTTTTCAGCCATAGCGTCGTCGGTGAAGAGCGAGGACGGATGTGGGGGTGTCTAAGAGACAAAAACGAGAGATGAACGACTGAGGGAGGCTTAAATAGATGGAAATACACGTTGCTGAAGGGGATGTGGCTGAGATCAGATAAGTCTGGTGACCTGTCGAGGATCCCTGATTGCAACGATCGTGGTCTGTTTGTGCATTTTGATTACGATCATGTTTGTTTACAAGGATCACTCTAGCGTTCTAGATCCCAGGGAGAGTCCCATTAACGGGTCGCCGTCGATGGGGGAGAGAGGTCGGGCTCATGTTTGCACCTGGTCCAATATTCGAATGCTTATTCCCCTCCGCTCCTTGAGGCTGTCTTCAGGTTTAACGAGACGGATAATAAGGATTTCGAAAGTGTACAATCTGAGGTCGATAATGGACCTTTCACCTACCCGACAAAACCTAAGAGACCAAGAGGCCCATGAGCGTATACAAGACGAACGCCCGACGAAGAAAGCGCGCCTTGAAGATGGAGAAAGAACAGACAATATGATTCAACCGCGGAAAACAACCAAGCAGAAGCAGAAGTTGAGCAAACGAGCACTTCAAAAAATTCTACACCATGAACCCGGCACACCAGGCGACGTGTTGTGGCATGAGATCAACGAGCTACTAGGGAGGAATATTGTAGACGACGCTATAGTCGCTGGTCGTGATTTGGAGGCATCAGTCCAATTCGGTGACATCTTGGAATTGGACGTTGTCGAAATCAGTTCAACGGGTCAGGCTTTATATATTAGATACTACCACTAGACTTAAAATACGGTTGATGTCAGGTGACAGTCTATCTATCTTACCAGCTCCCCATCCGCCTTGGGTAGTGGCTACTCCTTTTTCGTTGCCAGGAGAGGTGAGTCTTTACTTTTGAGTCAAATCTTCCACATTTAATTCATAGAACCAAAGAGGATTCGCGTTAAAATTGTACGAAATGGCCGCATGCTCTCTCACGCCGACCTACTAGGTATTGTTCAGAGCAACCAAGCACTAAGAGATGACAGCAGGGTGAAATGTAGATACTTTGGAGAGTGTTCCGGATGCCAATACCAGGTACGTAGATTGCTTGCAAGCTCCAAAGGTCTAAGTCTTTGCTTCCTGGTAGATGCTGGACTATGCGACACAGCTTGACTTCAAACGTCACGTCATTCAAAAAGCGTATCGATTTTACTCCAATCTTTCGGCAGAGATGATTCCTTCCCCATCACCGACCATTGCTTCACCACTTCAGTACGGCTATAGAACAAAGATAACGCCACATTTTGATGAGCCACCTAAAGGCAAGGCCCGTTCAGCGTGGATCCCATGGATAGGATTTGACTCGAAGGGCAGGCGAAGGGTTTTGGACATTGAGGTATGCCCTTGCAAACCTCAGCAATGAAGGTGAAATCAAAATATGCCGTAGGAATGCCCTATAGCAACGTCTACCCTGAATCAGGCACTTGGTCCGATCAGAAAAGAGGTCCAGGAGTGAGTACGTGTTCGCTGTTGTCCCGCTAGCTTCCAATTCTCTCTCGGCAAGGCAGATAGATAATTACAAACGAGGTGCCACACTACTCATGCGAGACTCCCTTGCGACGATTCCCCAGCAGGATGGTGATGAGACCCACGTTTGTATAAGGGACCACAAAGCGATCGTCCGAGAGCGCGTTGGCACAACTCTTTTCGAATTTCCCGCAAACTCGTTCTTTCAGAATAACAATTCAGTTCTCGTGCCACTAACGGACTACGTCCGCGAAGCCGCCCTGTCGGTCCCAGCTGATGGCAAAACTAAGCAGCCAACCCATTTGATCGATACTTACAGTGGTTGCGGTCTTTTTGCTCTCCGCCTGGTTGATTCATTTGATCGGGTAGTCGGGATCGAAATATCCGAAGTGCGTATAAGATTGCGCTGGTGATAATCGAACTCGAAGGCTCCAGGGACTAATTGTAAAACTTTTGACTAGGAGTCAATTCGCTATGCTACTCACAACGTCAAGTTAAACGGGATACCGGAGGACAAGTGCGAGTTTCGTGCAGGTCAAGCGGAAAGGATTTTCGAAGTAGTGCAAGACTTCCCACCGAAGGAGACCGCAATTGTCATTGATCCTCCACGAAAAGGGTGCGATGATAAATTCATTGAGCAGCTTCTCAGTTTTGGTGCGGCAACGATTGTCTACGTGAGCTGTAATGTGCACACTCAAGCCAGAGACGTTGGCAAGATTGTTAGCGGAGGGCGGGACTATACAGTCGAAAGTATTCGGGGATTCGATCTATTTCCACAGACTGCCCATGTGGAAAGCGTGCGTGAATTCCCTTCTGTGTCTAGTCTAGAAGCCTGATCATTCCTTCTTCTTCCCAGGTTGCTATCCTCCGACGAGGCTGAAGGGCTGTCCTTCGAACATGTCATCCATGTCCCTTACTTGACATATCTAATTGCACATTTGCTTCGAGAAGATAAAGATTCTGTCACGTTATTTGTCGCTTCGTTGTCACTTGTGAAGACGGCGGGGACCAAAGCAGGCCTCTGTGGTACTTGGCCTCAAATGATAGCTTGCTCCCTACTCTGTGGCCCCGAATTCCGCCCGTCCCCGCTCACTCTGAAATCTTTGCATCCAACTTGCGCCAACTATCATAAACAAACTGATAGACAGGACTACAGCAATTTCCCAGCGCAGCGCCGCTGTTGAATCCCGAATTATTTAAGGCGGTCGGCCCCGCTCACCAAATGGGTGTCTGTGTCTCAAAACGAGAAGACGGGGCTTTGCGGGCTCATCGAGAAGCTGAGAAGCAGCTTAAAGAGGTGAACGATTCTCTTTCATCTCTGTGGATCGTGCATAGTTAGCTCACAGGCTCCTCCAGGCAAAGGCGCGCCGAGATGCACAAGTCAAGGTGAGCTATTTCCGGCTAGACCCTATCAGTAAATCACAGATGTGCTGATATGGCGGACTCGAGATTCTTCTTTTGGGCTCAGGTATGCGTCGTCGGTCGTTACTACTGCGAATCGGGAGCTTATAGCACTTGGCGCGTTGATAAAGGCGACTCCGGTAAAAGTACCGTCCTCAAGGTGCGATTCAACACTACAAATAGTTATCAACCCCTCGATTTCTCACGTGCTTGTTATGTAGCAAATGCGACTAATCCACAAGGTCGGCTTTACCCCTCAAGAAATCGAATCCTATCGGCAGCTTGTCTTCAATAACCTAGTACATGGGATGCGACTGATTCTAGAGTCGTTTTCCGTATTCAATCTAGACGTCGAGCCTGAAAATTCGGTAAGCCTACGAGCGAACACTGACGAACCCCCCCTCTAAACCCCATTAGGAGTATGTACCCCTAATAGAAGGTGCACCAGACCTCAAGGATGGGGAGCCTTTTCCTTTGCAGTATCTTGGTCCCCTACAAGCGCTCTGGGAGGACAAGGGAGTACAAAAGGCATTGCTCAGGGGCAACGAGGTGGCGCTACCAGAAAACCTGAAATAGTGGGTTCTCGTAACGTCTATACGAGCATACTTGATACTCTTTTTGCAGCTTCTATCCGCAACTGGACCGATTCTTTGAGCCCTCATACCGACCTTCGGACCAGGATATCCTTCACTGCAGAGCACGGACAACAGGGATCAATGAGACTGTATTTCGTTTGAAGACTCATGAATTACATTTACTGGACGTGGGAGGTCAGTACTTACTGCCAGTATAGCGATCTCTCGTTTCTGATCTTCCTCCAGGCCAGAAGAGTGAGAGGCGAAAATGGATCCATTGCTTCGAAGGCGTTACTAGTATCTTATTCCTCGTGTCTCTCAACGGCTATGATATGAGCCTCAGTGAGGATCGCGACGCAGTGAGCGCTTTGGATTGCTTCGCGAGGCGTCATCTGATTTCTTCTTAGAACCAGATGCAAGATGCGATGGCTATCTGGGATTCAATCTGCCATAGCCAATGGTTCCGGACGACATCAATTGTAGGTGTGAAACTCCCCGTTGCTATCACCCACTGAGAAGTGTCAGATTCTCTTTCTCAATAAACTGGATTTATTCAGTGAAAAAATCTTACACTCTGACATTAAAGCCGTCTTCCCCGATTTTGACGGTCAGTTGAATATTTGCCGGTCGGCAAATTGAATTAAACTTTCCCCAGGTAAGCCAAAGGATGTGATGGAAGGCAGAGAATACTTTCGCAAGAGGTTCCTTCGACTAGCACAAAAATCCAGTCGGACAAGGGAAAGAGAGATATATGTACAGTGCGCAGCTTCCTCTGCGTATCATTCTATGGCTCAACCCCCCTAGTTTCACCAATGCTACAGATACGGCCTTATTACGAGTCGTTATGGCCGCCGTCGAAGGTACGTAACTCCTTCTAAGTAGTGCATCCCGCTGACCCTTGGTTAAGAGTACGTATCCATTTTTCTTCACCCCCTCGACCCATCTTAAACCGCCGCGCACCGCCAACCTTTATCCCTTGTTTATTCCATCTCCATGATATGCTTCGTTTCATAACTCCGTTCTTTTCAGCACAACCCTGCGGGGTAATCTTCAGGTGGCGGCGCTGATCTAATGCTCCTGCACGCTCGCGGCTATCATTATTGCATTACATTTCAACGCATTTTCTTGCCTCGTTGTATAACTTGTTCTCATCCTCTCTCACGTTCTGCAGTTCGATCATCACCCAGAACGTAAGTAGAACGCTTCCATTGCCTCGGTCGCGACTTATGCTGATGTTTCCTTGATAGATACGGGATATCATGATGTAGGTGCTACCCCTTCGGCACCCCATGACTGGCTTCTCGTCTCTTCTTTCTTGAAGCAACCCTTTTCGTGTCAAAGCAACTTTCGGTCTCGCTCTTTGTCTGTATGCCCAAATGGTTTCCTCCGGCCCTTTTTAGTACCTCACATGTGTGCTCTAGAATAGGTCGATGATTTTAGTATCTCGCTCATTCGCAGTATTTGACGATGTATTGACTAGTCCAGACTCATAATCCCCACGCTCTTTCACCTTTTTACTCTACATCGAATGTATTTAAGGAATTGCCAGCTGTTTTGTCCCTTCAGGAGGTAGACAACCGTTGACCCAAGCGCCCTCAATCACTCCCAGCAGCAGTCGTCTTTCGCTACTTCCAAGAATTCCCTTATCTTCGTCCTGGCGCAGAATATCTGATAATGCATCGATTATGCAACAAAGAATCGCGGAGGTCGTCGGCGGTTCTTGATCAGGCGTCGTGGGCCAATGAACGATTGTTGCTTGAACCAATGCAACAAGATACCATATAGCGTCCTTGAAACCCAGATAGCGTATATGCTGATGTTCTGTCATATCACAGCTAGTCGGTTCCATTTGCATATTCGCCCACTCCTGTGCAAGTTGTTGGATTGCGCAAATAGCCACAAGGGACGAGAGCCGGCGATATAGTCGCTCATCAGCGACCAGAGAATCAATAGTTTGTTTACAAATTCCAAGAATAACAGGACGAAGGTCCAAATTTATAGCTAGTGTTGAACTTGACTCCCGTGTCAACTGAACCGATGCCCAGACGTGACTGATCGAGCCGATCCCTTTGATCAATGGTTTTAGGAACTGTTCTGCGATGGTTCCAACGAATATGCTCTCTTTTTCTTGTTCGGAGAGGGAATGACCTGCTTTTTCGAGTGACTTCCGAATGATTACTGGCATGATCCCTCCCACTCTAGTAAGCACATCCCGTGACGAGCTTTGGATTGGTTGGGTCAATGCGGAGCATATAGCTTGTTCCACCGAGCCGATGCATCTCTTCAATGCCGGTAGCCACCGTTGACATAATTGAGGATCGTGCTTGTCCTTGAAGACCTCGTAGTTATACAAAAGGGAGAGAATCCCAATGTCTTCGAGCAAAGATAGAGGCAGGGGGCCTGGAATTTCACTTTGATGAGAGACGTTATCAACGGAGATGTGACGGCAACATTAGTCACCCACCATCATCGTCTAAGAGAGTTTTGGGTTTCAAACCGGCCTCTCCATCGAAAAGAGGGCTAGAATGCTTCACTTTCTTCTTCTTTGCTCTGTGAACCAAACCTCGACTGCCAGCCTGGGCCAATTGTTGCTCGTTTTCCTGAGTAGATGTAAGTAGGAGTGCGTCTAGGATAATCCATGTTAGGGGTGAGAGATGATCCAATTATCCGATGATAGGATAAAACCAACTTTCGCGTTCTCGTTCGAGAGCGTAATCCATCTCTTTGAGCCGCGTTTCAAGCTGTTCGACCTGATTACGCCAATATCCGACTGTGGCACCCATGTCGAACCGACTTTTTAGCTCCTGCAAATACGCTGTATACCTGGAGTCACATTCGTTCCTCGGCTCCTTTTAGGTTAGCTTACAAGGAAGGGGTTCGTGCAGCGGCTTATACTTGAGCGCTGTTAGGGCCTGCATTTCGGGAGATCAATCATTAGTGCCAGAAGGACAGCAAGCGTCGAGGGTATTGACCACGTAGATTCTAAGCTCGTTGCTTATTGTGAGGGACATCGGGAACGTGGGGCGGTTTGAGTTCGACGTGGGCGACCCTGGTTATGGTCGGGGGAAGGTCTATTATAGACACATATCCTGGTATCGGTCCTTTGGGACCAGGGAATCATTGATACTATCTAAGAAACAGCAACGAGATGACATGGTTGACTTCTATATCACCCTATAGTGTCGCTATTATCGAACATGAGCTCTGCGATGTGATTCTGCATCGTGACTTTATCCTATACGAAACTAGTCTCTGGTGTAGTATAGTGAGGGAAGGTGTTTGGTAACGTTTATGTGTATTCGTCACTGTCAGAATTAGGTGCTGCATGGAGTTCGACGGATACGATATGGGCCCAAGGGAACATCAGCATTCCAACAAAACGCCCGTTTTCGACGAGATGGTCATTCTGGAAGTCGACAGGGAGCTCATAGACCTGAGTTAAGACGAGGTTGAGTTCCTTGTCTGTGCAAGCAAACTGTCCAAGGAAGACTCGACCGTCGCGTATTACAATCCGTAGCTCCTTGCCCAGCAGGGCTCGAAGGCGTGAGATTGCTGGTGTATCTCGCTCTTCCATCTTTATTTCTGTCTTCCCTTGTGCTGGTGACTCTGGACGTTGCTCCATCGGACAAAGGTGGCTTCCAAAGTTGACCTCCTCCTGCTCCCTTTGCACTTTGCACGCTGAATGAGCATAGCGATCCAAATGCCGACTTCGGGCACAATTGACTCGGGTCACAAATATTCTGTTATTCTCCCGACCTACAACGAACGAAAGAACCTCCCTGTCATCGTTTGGCTGCTTGCGAATACTTTCGACACGAAGTACGTGGCTAGGGCCGCTTGGTACAGAGCTAACTATCCGATTTCAACAATAGTCGTCTTGAATGGGAAATCATCATAGTGGATGATGCATCACCGGATGGGACATTGGAAATAGCCAAACAGCTGCAGTCGGTCTACGGCGAAAACAGAATAGTCTGTTCAGCTTTTATGATCTAATTGATCATTCTACTTATCTTACAGAACAGATCCTCAAACCCCGTGCGGGAAAGCTCGGTCTTGGGTGTGTCGACCTGTGAGGTGTCATTCGACATAATTAACACATCAGCAGAACGGCATATATCCATGGGCTTAATTTCTGCACAGGAGACTTTGTCATCATCATGGACGCCGATTTCTCCCACCATGTATGCCAAATTGTGCCATTCGACCGATCCCCTCTAATATCTTCGTCCAGCCAAAGTTCATTCCTAAATTTATTAAGTGGGTAGAGCCCTTACTGTCCAAACGAGCACTCATTGTTTGTTCCTCCCAGACTTCAGCAGACATACAACCTAGATATTGTCACAGGGACCCGATATAGCAGCTATTCTACTCCTGGTCTACAAGATGCCGATATCTCCCCTGGCGGTGTTTACGGATGGGATCTCAAACGTAAGCTAGTCAGTAGAGGAGCAAATTTCCTCGCGGACACGGTCCTGGATCCTGGGGTTAGCGACTTGACAGGAAGCTTCAGGTAAGCCGGATAAGTATCTACAATGGTCGTCGGCTGATATATATGTATCCGTAGGCTTTATCGTATTGCGGCCCTAAGGCATATCATTAGCCTTACTCTCTCAAAGGGATACGTTTTCCAAATGGAAATGATGGTTCGTGCAAGGGCACTCGGCTACACCGTGGGAGAGGTGCCAATCACATTTGTGGATCGTATATATGGCGAGAGTAAACTTGGTGCGGATGAAATCGTGGGTTATGCTAAGGGTGTTTGGGCATTATTTACGGGAGTCTAGTATATCTAAAACAAGCAGGCTGTAATCAAGTACCTGGTATCTATGCCTGATCATATATATCTTCTGGTCCTTTTGACGTCCTCATACCGATCCTCTTTAGGGGGACGACCATATCTGGGTTCAGGCACACCTGCATGGGCCGTCAGCAATGATACGCTGATCAATGAATATCATACGCACGTAATATATCTCTATAAATATCAGTGACAGCAGGGGACCACACACTTCTCCAAAAGAATGCTCCTCCTCCGGCCTCCGGGCGGAACGACCAAGCCTTAATAAAGTCGCGCAAGGAGAATGCGATTCGCTTCGTTTCCAACATTGACCGAAGATCGATAGCTAAGTGAGGATTAGGATTTTCTAGGAGCAGTAAACAGTATCGATGATATGGAGTTCCAATTTGGGGATGAGGAGGAAGATAGTTGTATCCTTCTTGTGTTGCAGGCAAATGAACCAGTGAGGAAGATTTTGATGAGATGACAATATTAGGTCTTGGCCTTGGTCAGTCAAGGGTGCGTCAGGTATGTCACCGACTCACATAAGCCAATGCAAACATTGGCGAAAACTCTGCCTGGCAGGGTCTGGTACATCTAAATCCAGATTAGATCGCGACTACAGATTCATTATATACTCACCAAGGTCGACCATTACCAGGGTGTAATACCTCTCGTCTCCATGGAACGCGTTGACGCGAATGCCAGGGGGTTGGACCGTCTGCAACAATATAAGCCACAGCCTTTGGATAATGCAAGGGAGCGTACGAGTATCGGGTCTACGAAAACGCCAGGTTCCACTTCATCTGGCCCGAAGGCGAGACTGAGGTCGATGGAGGGATGTAAATCCGGGAGAAGGTCTGGCACGACGTTCATTGTGTGTATCCTTTCCATCTGAAAGCTCAATCAATGAACGGGAAACCTGTGTCTTGAGGTACATACAAGACGGTCCAATCTTCCTCGCTCCCTCCATTCCCTCTTTGCCAGATGTCGAAAGACAGGCTTGGCCATATCCGCTGGACTTGTATCAGATAGAGACGACATAGTACATTTTTCTGGTACCTTTTCCATGTCTGAAAGCCCATATTATCTCTGGCTTGTTCATTTCAGCGAGTATTTCGAGTTGTTCAAGGCGAGATGGTTGTGTTGAGGCAGCCCCCTCTCGACGCAAACAATCCAGTTCTTCCAAACGCTCCTTCGAGTCGCCTTTAATTATTTGTAGGGCCATGTCGTATAAAGGATACCGTCCTGTCTCATGCACAGGTGCCCATGCGTTGGAGAAGGCGGCTCGGTTGTCAAAAGACGAAAACCGTCTGAAAAAGTGCCTGTGTACAAGAGAGATCCCTTGGGAAACCAGACGGACGCCTCGGGGGGTCATGGCTGGAGTTCAAGCAGTGAGGGTATTCAATTGTTTTTCGACATGTAAAGACCACATAAGATTCCGCCGTTAACATGCATAATTAAAAATACATGGTGATTGGTTTATCTTCAAGCAGACAAGAAAATATGTAAATGCAAAGTTGGTGTCCAAAGCCAAGGCTCTTGCTCTCGTGACCTCATCTACGCCGTCTATTCGAGTATGCGACATCTCTGGTAGGCGATTCGGGTGATTCATCCCTCGCATTCTCAACCGTAAGAGCAGCGCCCCTATTGCGCTCTCGTTGTCCCTTTGAGCGTTTCCTTTCACCATTATCGAGTTCCCGAAGTTCCTCTTCAAACTCCTTCTCTACTTCAGCTCGGATTATACGCCGGAGTTCGTGTTCTAAGGACGATATACTGCCAGTCGCCAAACTTCCGCCTTGTGGTTCTGAGATTGAAGTCAAAAAAATTCCCTTATCAGATTTGGGTGGTATAACTTGCGCACTTATACGCGCCGGAAGGAGGGCAATAGGATCAACTTCATCCTCGCTTGGTGGCTTATTGCTACCCCAGCCTTTATGAGATACGACCGTGGCACTATTTCCGGTCCTTCCTGGAGGACGGGGGCGATTTGGAGAGAGATTTGGCAGCTGGTATGATGTCGGGGCACGTTGAGGGAAATATATGACTTTAGATTGCATGGTATCCACAGGAGGAGATTCTCCAATTCTTCGATTGGCTTTTAAAGGGGCGTCCTTATTATCGGGTTGAGATTGTTTGGTGGTGATTGACTTGGTAACGGGCAAAGACCTTTCACCCCAGCTTGGGCGATGAACGGGGGCGTTGGGCTTGAGAAATAGAGCAGGCGGAGTTGATGGTAAACCGTCCTCCTCGTTCACCTCCCCTCTATCAGAACACAAGGAAGGAGTTAGATCACTGCCAACTCCCCTGCGTGATTCGGTAAGCCGATTCAAAGTACTTGCGTCCGTGGGGTTAACTCGCGCTTGCTGGGACTGACCATCCTCTTTCAGCACAGCGCGATCGTGTGCTCGTAAGCTGGAAGGATCTAGTGGACAATCAGAAACTCCAATATGGACCTCCGCCTACTACTTACAGCGGTGTCTTGCCTCGGGTGACTTTGACCTGAAGCCAACTTTCCTGAGTCGGACTGTCTTCATCTCATTGAGGAAGGCAGCCATTTGATCTGCAGGTACTGTCGGCATCAGACCAGAAGGAGCAGGGTGGGACGAAGTGGGTCCAGTTTTCAAGTTAGAAGACGTGGGGTGAATGGAAATGGGTGCCATTTTCAGAGTGGATCGTGCAGTTGTGAGTAGGGAGCTTGTATGCTTGTCGCTTCCATGCGAGGGCGCTTGACGTAGGTGTGGTGGAGGTGGAGGTGGAGGCGGTAGGGGTGGTGGTGGTGGCGGCAGTGGTATTTGTACGGTTCTCGAGGCGAGCTGAAACATATATCAGAGGGAATTCATATTTCTACACATTCCTACCTCCTCCTTTAGCCGCTGGACTTCTCGCTCAAGTTCTGCAATTCGCATATCCTGCAGAGATGTTTCTGGTGTCCCCCTGGGTGTAGAAGATTTGGAGAGATCAATCTGATGATTATCGAAGGTTAGGGTTGGCTCTTCTGTTGGTCGAGACAGGAATATTTGTCCTTTATATCCAGGGGCAGCATCCCCCTGGGTGGCGTCATCTTCTTGCTCAGTTACAAATTTTTGTGTCTTGTGGGGTGTTGTATAATCCTCTGAGTCCGACGTGGATGGTGGAGGAGTGGCGGAGAAGGTATCATATGAGGATTCCTGCAACAGGGCATTGCGCTTGAGATTTATATATGTAGTCTGATGAGAAGATGGTAACGGGCTCGATGATTGCGAAGGAGTTTCGATATTTCCAGAAGCAAACCGGACATGGTGCCTGCGTACATCTTCTTCCTCCTCAGCGTCAGTGAAAGCACCAGGCATTGTCAATGAGCCACGCTTAGTCCCCCGAGATGTTCCTAGCATATATTTTAGCTATTAGAGAGCACGGAACGAAGACTGCTATCACGCTACCTCGCTCCAAGCTTGGACTTGAACCGCGCTCGTATACTTCCTCCTCATGCTTTGCTTCCGTTCTGGCTATCATCCGAGAGTGATGAAACGCATTTTCTTCATACCCTCCAGGCGATACAGAACGTCTCGCAACGCGTTTTGGATGTTCGACTTTTACTCGTTTGCGCGGTCGTTCCTCGAACTCTTCGTTAGCTGGTGCTCGTCGCTTGGAATAGACCGAACGATCTTTTACGGGTGAAGATGAGCGATTAATTTCTAGCTTTGCCTTGTTGAGCGTATGACGAGGAGCCCAGCTTCTATGGCATACCTGGTTTACCCCTGCCGCGCTGAGAACAAATTGTTGCAGCTCGCGTCCCATAACACCGAGAACAGAGGTTATCAAGCTAGGACGACCTTCGTTCGAGTGGCCTGCCATGGCTTGATGCCCTCACCAGATCTGAAGGTGAGGAGATTAAGAACATTCCCAACTGACTTTCCGCATTCACGACACGGTGTGGATCTCCGACCACTTTGGACCCATAGAAATATATATTAAAGAACTAAAACAAATATGAAGCAGAGAAGACAAGCACGCCAATGGCGAATATGAGGAGGGATAGATCGTCGGCAAGTAAACCAAGCATATTCATATAACGGAACGCCGTTTGAATGAAGACTGGCAATGGAGGAGGTAAATGCGGTAATACGAGGTCCAAGAACACGGGTGTTCGAGGCGTGGACTAAAATCGTGTTTAATCACTGGGGTAGGACATGACTGGGTCAACTCACTAGGTGCATTACTATTCGTGTTGTGTGCAATAAGACTTGAAGTATCATATACGACCAAAGGACATGCTGCACCAATGAGTTTCAGTTCATAGTAGGAGTATCTTGCGATGACATACCTGGGAATCTCCAGACCAGCTATATGCCGGTCGGTGGTACTGGAGATCGGCCCATTGCCTCCAGTAAGGGATATTTAACAGCTTTCCTTCAGACGAGAATGCTCCACTTCTCCACAAAACAAGGATAAGGAAGAGTGCAGTGCTTGAGATGTGTAAGAGGGGCAGAAGCTTTTCTATTAGTGACTTCGACTCCGCTGGACGTTGTGCATTGTTGGGAAGATCCATAGGCATAGAAAATGGACCCGAACCGAAGTCTGTCATGACCCCTGGGGCCGAAGAGAATTGGGGAGTGCCTTCTCGCGAACTCGCGGCAAGGAGAGCTTGTAACCTAAGAAGTTGGTCTTGTCCCAATGGAAATGAGTCCTCATTTCCATATCCATCAAATTCAGGATGGGGACCCGAAGAGGTGCTGAACGCCATCTGTCGACGTTCAGGCGTATTCGTGCTAGAGTGTGATGGCAACTCGGCGAGAGGAGGATCTAGATTTTGCAGCTTCTATAAGTATGAATTCGTTTTTAGGTGATCTCTTCAGGCTCACCACTGCTCATCTCTCGCACTGTACCAGCAACATCTCCCTCGTTTTTTGCCTTCGTCGTCAGTTTAGCTAACCTATCAGATTTCGATGCAAGAATTGCTTGTCTGCGTGCAGCAGCTCTAGCTTTGGCGTCGGCCATAATTACTGTAAACAAATTCCTGTCACGTAGCACCGATGGGCGGCAAGTACAACCTTGGAACCCAGCCACGCTCATGGCAAACCGCCAAGACAAAGCGACCAATGAAAGGAATGCGAAAACGTTAAGAGAGCTAATAAAGCTACCTCAGAACAAGTTTTGTGCCGATTGTAAAAGAAATGGTAAAATCATGATATCCGGTGGTGGCAGCGTCTAACAGCTTTCCCATCCATTTAGATGCTCGATGGGCCTCTTGGAACTTGTAAATGACCACGAGTTCTCTTGGACACCTCGTTGACAAACTTCAGAGGCTGTTTCATATGCATTCGCTGCTCCGGCATTCATCGCAGCATGGGGACACATATTAGCAAAGTCAAATCGATTGATTTAGATATGTGGACACCAGAGCAACTTACCGTACGTAACACCTGAAACCTCGCAGAACTAACAGTAACCCAGTTGGCCCAATGCACCTGTAGTCCGTGCAGAAGTGGGGCAATACTCGTGTTAATCTTTACTGGGAGGCTCATCTGAAGCCTGGACATCTGCCACCAGACCAGTGAGTATATACCCTTCTTGGAGACTATCTTGACGAACTTTCCAGTAAAATGGACTCCTTCATACGGTCCAAGTACGAAACGAAAAGATGGGCACTGGAAGGTCCGCCACCATCAGATCCATCCGTCCTGGAGGGATCATCAGATCATGCAAGTTCTTTCTTTTGTACCATTCTCATCACTATTCTCACTCACTGAGATCCGAGCAGATAGAGCCTGTTCCTGCCGCTCCCATCGAAGCATCTACTACTGAACCAGTCGTCCTTCCAGCCGCACCAGTCGTCTCCCCCCCGGCACTCATCCACGACCCCTCTGCTTCCACCTCTAGAACACTCCTTTCTACGGCTCATACCCGTGCTCCCTCCGCGTCCACGGTGACAGCCACTACTAGTACCAACAACCAAAATGACCTTTTCTCCCTCGATTTTTCAGCATCACGGCCAGATTCTACGGCCATGCCAGTACCGCCAAAGGATGTAAAACAGGACATAATGTCCCTATTCACCTCAAACCCAAAGCCTCCTGCCTCGGCCCCAAGTTTTGGCTTGGTTGCTCCACAAAGCATCACTGCTGGTGGCTCAGCATGGGCACAGGACTCATGGAATTTCCCTGCAAATAACATGCCCATGGATTCTAACCATTTTGGTTCAGGAGTCAATGCTTGGCAAAATTCTCAATTCTCTGTAAGTGGTTTAGAATGGCCTCCAAGTTGTTTAATTCTTAGTCATCAACAGGCTCCCCAGAATGTCTGGGCTGCAAATTCAGGGCAGAATGGCAGCATGGACTTGTTCAATACACCAGGCACTGTTCAACCTGCAAGCAAGAAACAAGATGATGCATTTGGGGATTTGTGGGGTGGGTTCAAATAGCATATCAAATAAGGATTTTCTAGCCAGCAGAAACTGCAATCTTTATAGCAGTGAAACACTTGTAGCTTACTGCTCCACCCTTTGCCATCCTATACATTATTACTGTTTGCAGAATCCTTGTCAGTTTGCAACTAAAGGGAAGCTGAAAACACCCTTAGGTAACCACCCTTTCTGTTCCCATTGTTACCTTCCTTTGTTAGTATAGCTTATCACACCTAGAGGACCTGAGTGCTTGTTATGCCCTATGCTCCCTTCTACTATCCTTGGTTGCTCTGTGCTCCTATGCACATCAGCACACCATGGATAGGACCTCTACATTAGCATCAGCAAACTTGAAAAATGGTTGATTAGACAAAGGTCTACAGGACTCCAAGAGCAGGCTAATGATTAGACACAAAGTCTTATCAGATCTATGGTATTAGGCCTTGAGGACCTAAGTGCCCAACACTGAGGGCTGGTGCACATGTGTGCAGAGGAGTAAGAAGGACTTGAGGTGGGTGTGGGCTGGGAACTGGAGATGACTGAGGGAGTGCAGAGGGTAGAGAAGACTAAGGAGAGGGTGCACTCACTGCACAGTGTGCAAGGGAGCAACTTGGAGACTCAGGAATGGAGCTGGGGGGCAACCTTGTTGGTTTTCTAGCTAATGTATCTACCTAGAGA
>WSTS01000114.1:7801-18906 GCA_019627755.1 Serendipita sp. 411 | reverse complement strand
TTGTTCTACTCCCCGAGCAAGATGTAGTAATCCACGTAATAGTTGACGAGAACATTGGGGTCATTTCTCCTTACAATGCTCAATGCAGCAAGATCAGGCTTCTTCTTTCAAAGTTTGCGAAAGGAATCAAAGTTGGAAGTGTCGAGGAGTTCCAAGGACAAGAGCGCCGCGTCATGATCATATCGACTGTGCGAAGTAACATAGACTTTGTACAGTCTGATATCACCCATTCTCTTGGATTTATCGCTAACCCACGTCGCTTTAATGGTAAGTTCTATCGTTAATCCCAGAGGTTCTTCGCGTTCATATTGGTGCAACAGTTGCAATCACTCGCGCCCAAGCACTCCTCATTGTCATCGGGGACCCAAATGTTCTCTCATTGGACCCTCTCTGGCGCTCGTTCATGAGTTATATCTATAATAATGGTGGCTGGACTGGGCACCCTGAACCAGACTGGGACACGAATTCCGAGATAAATGGTGAAGAGTTCGTTCGATCCAGGCGCGAGCAGGCGACTGCAGAGGAGAGCGAAATGTTACAGAGGTTGACGGAAGTCATCGAGACACGAAACAGGATCGAAGACCTAGAAGACGTCGGTGATGGATACGAGGCTATCGAGAGACCTTGGCGCGAGACTGATTAGAGGCTTTTTTTATACATTTTGTAACATTCAGCTAGCTTGTATATAATAACAGTAAGTCCACGACTATTATGGTCTACCGTCAATGAAGATAGGTCTCCCTGTCGAATGCATCCACTAGCAGCGGCATATGTTAACTCAGGGCAGCGTTCATTCTTTAAAGTGTTCAATATTGTACTATAGAGATTCGAGGATTTCGATTACCCAAACAAGATTGTACACGAAGATCGTGGTCGAACAGAGTTACATGGCTTTTATGGATTTGGAGTCGTATCTGTTGGCTCGATAACTAGATCACCGTTAGCTGCCGTCTCTTCCGAAGCATCCGGGTCCTGTGGTGCGGCCTTTTGTTTGAGCTTAGCCAGCTCGTCTTTAGAAAGGAATGCCGTAGAAAGGGGCAGTCGCTTTTGGCATCCATCTCTAAACTCTGTGACCCGCGTGGAATTGATTTCTTCTAGTAATTGTAGTGCATCGACGCCGACCTTTCCGCTATGTCAATTCCGTACCGATCAAATAGGTTTGCGCTTACCTGATACTTCAAATCCACATCGTCTCTTAACAGGGAGAAAGCTACATCTTCTACCTCAGAAATGGATACCCCGATCTTATGAGACGCTCGTGCGACTGATACAATCGCCGGTGCATTGGTAGAATTGTTCTGTAAATATTGTGAATTTTGAACTACCAGGGACTGTTCCCCAGGTGCAAGCCTCGACAGTCCCTCCTTGACTAGTATTGACTCCATTGATTCGCTCTCCTTGTCTAAGGAGCTAACTAGAAGCCATAAGATCTCAAAAATGATACAATATTTGCATAGTATGGGAAACAAACCTTGTAATTGGAAGTCTATTAATCGCAGATGCACTTCAGGACTTGAAGGGCGTAAATGTTTTGCCTTTGCAAGAGCTCGTAATGATTGTAGATATTTTTCTATTGGGGTAAGAGCACGCCAATTCTGCAATTATTACACTCACTTCGTCGTATAGCCACATCATAGGTAGCAATCCAGATATCAAACACCTGATGGTCTTCTGACGTGAACGTTTGAAGGAGCTTAGCGGCTTGCTCCAGTGGATCTTCGACGCTGATTGCCTTGTGCCCATCAGGATCGTCATCTTTGACCACAACTGCATCTTCATCTTTTTCCTTTTCTGCCGCTGCACATAGCCAATAAGTAACAACCAGGTGATGCACGAATACTTATGCCCACCCTTTCTCGCCTCTTCAGCCGCCTTAACCTTATCTCGCTTCATTTGCTTCTTGGATTTCTTTTCACCTTCGGGCTCTGGTACTGAGCATGCTATTAGTTGGTTTCTTCAGTATGCGCGACAGATGCCAACCTGGAGCAGTCTGCTCTGCAGCAAGTCCTGGCGTATCGAATAACCGCAAATAGATCTAACAAATAATTAGCTAGGAATAGAAAATCCGCTTCAAATTCTTACCTTTGTTGCATTCAATATGGCACGGATGTAAATCGAGTGCCACCGTAAGTCATTAGCCCACTTTACAACGCTAGGACAAGTTGAGCCAGCATTGAAAGCACTGATTATCAAGTTACCGACTCAAAGTAGATATTCAGCGTGAACCGTCGAATGCAGAACCCATGAAAATCAAATTGCTCATCGTTGAAGTCGAGGAATATCTGACGGCATGTCAGTGTGCTTCCAGGAGACAGTTCAATACCTACTTTATCGATCGTTCGGAACCGCTTGAGTGCCATTGGCAGCATGTTTTCCCGCATACGCGCTTCCCCGTCTTCCAACAAAAATTTGAAGCTCTGCATGTCCTCCAGATCTTTTGCAGGCGATAGCGCGTCTTTCTTCGTGAACATTCCAAGAAATTTCTGTGCCCCTTCCACATCTCCCATGCGTAGATGATATGTAGCACATTTTGTGTTCAAAAACCGATCCTGGCCGTCCAGTTCAGCTGCCACATCCAAAGCAGCAGCGGCGCCAACATGGTCCCCCGCGCGTTTGAGATTCCGAGCCTTCGCTGTATAGAGCTCTGGAAGTGTTGGCGTGTGTTCGATAGCCTTATTTAAAATATCATGCGCCCGTTGATATTCTCCTTGTGCTGAGTAATGCAGACCTAGGAAATATAATGTCCATACGTAGGTTGTAGGTGAATCATCTGAAAGATTAAAATCAGTATGTTGCTCCTTCACTTCACATCGAAGGAGCACTCTGAACCTTCGTCTTTTGTTCCGGATTCCGCTTCCAGCTCGTCACGATACTGCTCAACAATGGATTGAATAACACTTCGTTTAGTGTCGTCTCCGTATAGGGGCTTGAGATCGGCGAACAAGGATGGAATATTTTTCTTCAGTCCACGGAGGATGTATTGCTTGACTAAAGTTTGGAATAGCTCTCCCGATGTAATCGTGAGGGGTAGCCTTCGAGGGACCAGGGCATGAGGGAACTGATTGGCGAATAGCTCCAGCTCTGATGTAAGTGTATTTATTGACTCAGGACTGGAGTCATCTGTCAAATCGTGAGTTTAAGACAAATTTACAAGAAACATTCGGGCATCACATACCAAGTGACAAGCCATTATGTCCAAAATAGGCACGGTAGAAGTCGTAACAGTCCGGATTTCGAGCAATCAAAGTCTTGTATTTCTCGTTAGCTTCTTCGGTTCGTCCTAGCTTCTGGAGTAAACGAGGTTGAAAAGTCGCTGCGTGCATTCTGTCGACCACTTTATTAGCTTCGGTATATTCTTCCAACTGCTTGAGAGCCTTTTCGTAGTTTCCATTCCGTTCTAAGACTGTTAAGTAGAATAGCAAGAGCTCCGAAAATTCTGGGTCAAAAGGAGGAACCTCCTGTGCAATGATTAAGTATCTAAGCCTATTCGACACACTGCGCCAAACCTTAACCATGCTCAAGAACTCCTCTAAGAGTTTCTGCGCGGCAACCCAGTCGTTATTTAGACCATAAGCAACAGAAAGTGCGACCCAATTTTGTTTCAAGGAAGGCCTCAGTTTCAAAATAGTGAGCCGTGTTTGCTCGAGGTGGTCAAAGCGTCGCAATTGCGATTGGAGGGTGGCTGTATCCCGAAGGATATTCATGTTGCCCTAGACGAACCATTAGCAATTTTGAAATGACTCTATTGCTTCCTTCATCTTACTGGGTCGTATTTTAGAGCTTGAGCGTAACATTTCAATGCCTCCTCGTAATTCTTGTCTTGCTTGTGGACGAGGCCATGTACATGCCAACAGATATGCGACTGTAGATCCAGCAGAACGCCTTTCTTGACGAGCTCCATTCCTTCCTCACGCTTTCCTTGGTAGGTAAGGACCAATCCCTTCATGGAAATTGTTTCTGGATATGCAAAATCAGCAGAAGAATAGCCATTTCACGTTTCAAATCATACCCCCGTGGTTTCCAACCTTCTTGAGTATTTGATCTGCCGTCTTGATGGCCTTTTTGAGCTGTCGTGCTTCATATTGCGACTAACGATTTGAAGTGTTAGGCGTGATGAAGAACTCCGATGAAAGACACGCAAACCAGAAGAGTTTTGAAAAGCGCAGCCTCCTTAGGAGGGAGTGGTGCAGATTTTGTGACTGCTTTGGGCGGCATCTTTTGGCAAGGTTCAACTTTGGGTTGGAACCCTTCGCGTCCATCTTCGACACAACCAGGAGGGACCGACAGCCGTTTCGGCGACAATAGACTCCGAAACAATTGCCGAAATATCTGAACGCGCACAAACACGCGAGAAATTTGGCGAAACGATCGTCAGCAAGTCGGCGCCATGTCCTTACGAACGGTAGCAGCAACAGCCCAGCCTGCAGATATTGGAACCAAGTCAATTGGTAAATACAGTGTCACCAATGAGGCCACTCGTGTCCTACCACTTTCTGGGACGGCTGACGGAGGTGGTACGTTGGCCTAAGTGGCATTCCGCAGATGTCGTGGTCACAAACGTGCTCACCGTATGTCATTATTTAGCAGTATCCTCCAGTTCCTCGCGGAAAGTATCTTCTTCTAGCATTCCATCCGTGGTAGTAAATGGCCGAGGTATTGAAAGATCTCCTGATGCACCTACAACGAGTTAGTAGAGATATATACCAGTACTATCGCCTCCTTCAGCTGATATTCAACACTCAGAAGCACCTCTTCCCGACGTAAAGGAAATCCTCAACACAAAACCCGATAAAAATGCAAAGCCACCCTCCGTCGTCCCTAATTCTTTGAAAGGCGTAGGACGCAAACTCAAAGGTGGAGGCAGTATTGCTGGGTTGCAGTTTAATCCAGGGCTATTAAACCTAGGGAACTCATGCTACCTTAATTCGACTTTGCAGGGCGTAAGTAGTCAATTCCCACCCATTGAACCACATGCTTACACCAGGGTCTACAGTTAATGTCAACAAAGCTTTTGGAAAACATCGTAGAGTTCACCGTACCCTCCGATTTTGCCGACCGCTTGTTTCCAGAACGGAGCCCTGCTCTAATGAATGGACGAGGCGAACAACCCTCGCAATACGAGCTCGGGATGGAAACATGTATGACATTTATACGTACTCTGGAGAATGGATGGAAATTGCGAAATACCACTAGCTCACGACAGAGGGTGTCGATGAGTGCGAGGTGAGACCTTCAACAAGCTTTCCGAGACCCATTAACCAATCATTATAGAGAGCTTCGAAATAGACTGGGAAGAAAATACGATCAATACCTTGATGTGAGTCACTTGTGAGAAACCGATGAGCCGTAACTGACTATTGCAGTTTCAACAACAAGACGCCCACGAGTTTCTCCGTCACTTACTAGATTGTATGTATATGGAGGAATTGGACGTGATTAAAAAGCGGCAACCAGCTCCACCAAAGCGACGCCGCGGTCAGCCAACCCCAAATCCACCACCGCCACCTATTCCAGAAAACCAGCGACTTATCCCCTTCGTGGATCAAGTTTTTGGTGGTCAGCTCGCAAGTATGCTCATTTGCAGCAGCTGTAAACATGTAAGTTGTTATACCGACGCAATATTCCTTCTGATCTTCTTCGAGGTATCTCACACATACGAGCCATTCATGGATTTATCCCTCTCGATACGTTCAAAGCAAGACAGTGAATCCAAGGTCAGGCTGACATACCTCTAGGACGTAGTTGCTGACGTTATTGTAGCGTAATCGTCTGAAAGCATTCGCTCAAAGGTTCACGAAACAGTCGGGTCGACCTACCCTCAGACCTCTCTCTAACCCCCCTTCTCCACGACAAACTATGTTAGAGCTAGAGCTAGAGCCACCTACACCATCAGGTCGACGGCGGAGTCTCGATCTACTGAGCAACCGATCTGATAGCGACCTGGACGAAAAGAGGCGCCCAACGACCCCTGGCACCCTGTCTCCACCTGACAAGACTTCAACTTCTGAAGGAGCGAGCACCCTTGGACGCAGAACTTCACCACAAATAGGTCCCGTTAACCGCAGGGAGAGGAGTCAGTCCCAAGAAGGCGAACCCGACCTAAAAGAAGATGCTAAGTCCAAGGGACCCTCAAAGCAGGAAGCTGCTTATCTTCGAAGGATTATGGCTAACACGGAGATGTCAAAGCACCCTCTAGAACTATTACGGGCGGGCTTAGGGGCCAATGGAACCGCCAACGGAGACTCGATCACCGCTGCCGCTGCGAGTTGGCTCAGGCTTGGACCTACGAACGGCCCAACTCTTCAGCATTGTCTCCGACAGTTCACAGCTGTTGAATCTTTGGAAGGTGACAACATGGTCGGGTGCAGTCGATGTTGGAAACTTGCAAACCCCACATATATTTCCAAGCGGAGACGACGCTCCAGTCAATCGTCTTCGTCAAGCTCCTCCGATGAATCGGACCCTGACGAGCCCTCACAAGAGCGTCATTCAGCATCTGGCGTACCTGCTCAAAGTAAGTCCCGAGGCCAGAGGTGAGCTTGTACTGATACTATACCAAAGGTACATCATCCGTTCCGTCTATTTCCACAACATCTCCTGATGGCATAATTCGTTCCTCAACACTGAACGGGAAACCCCAGACATCTAGCAATGCTCCCTCATCTACTTATTTAACCCCGGCTTCTAGTCGACATGGAAGCATACGTCAAACAGGGACGTCAGGCAGTGCAGAGACAGCGGACAGTGATTCAACAAGCATGTCCGACGTCTCCGGAGTTTCTCTTCCAATGCGCCCAAAGGAGGTCCGCTTAAAAGCACCTAGTATCCCTAAGTCTCAACGAGTTCTTTTAAGGAGGGCATATAAGCGATATCTCATCGCTGTCCCTCCTCCAGTTTTGGTCATTCGTCAGTAATCTACCTACGATCACCAATCGATTATCTCATTACCATACAGATTTGAAACGCTTTCAACAAGTGTCTAGGATTCCCGTGGCCCTCTTCGGGTCTTTGAAGAAGATTGATGATTTCATTGCATTCCCCGAATATTTGGATCTCAAGCCATTTATTGCACCACGGAGAGAAGAATTTGGACTTCGACCAGCCAAAACCAAAGACTACAAAGGGGCATACGATGAGCAAGTCATGTATCGCTTATATGCCGTGGTGGTTCATATCGGAAACATGGTAAAGTCCAGTTCCGTCTTTGTTGCAGAGTTTCTAAATCTTGCGTAGCTTGGAGGGCACTACATAGCATATACAGCTCTTTCTCCTGCACCATCCGATTCACCTGGGGAAGGCCCGTCAAGGAGTAACGAGCGTAGATGGTCCTTCCAGAGTGACCAGATCGTCAGAGTCGCCACATTAGAAGAAGTATTGTCTGCCAAGGCCTACCTCTGCTTTTACGAACGGGTGGCCGATCCTTCGACAATTGCAGCCGATATCTCCACTGAGAGTACTTCGCAGCAATCGCAGCGTAAGAAATAATCTATGGACATATACAGATGCAATTGTACAATGATTGTTCTAGAGAAATATAGCCATCATCCGCTTGTCTGGGACCTACCGACGCTTTAGAGTGTTGGCATGTTTCGGCTGAGAGGATTTCATAAGACTTTTGATTCGCTGTACAATAATATCTTTCATTTCGTTAGTTTAGGAGTCTAGCGTACAGGTGGCAGGTACTTACCTGCTGTAGCCTCGTTCTCGGCTTCAAAATCGTACGTCTTGTGTGTCCCTTCTTGAGCAATTGTGATTTTTACGTTCGAAGGTGCCTTCTTTGCCTGTTTAACGTTCTGAATGGAGTCAATGCGATAGGATGTAATCTTGACGTTATCGAGAAAGCCTTTGGTGGAGGGCATAATCTACTCCATTAATCAGAGACAGAACGCAAGGGTGCTGACATGCATACTTACATGAAGGTGATCCCCGTCTATAGCCAATGTGCGCTCCAGGCGACCAACCATCACGGGTAACTTGCGATAGACAACCCAGGACTATGACAATTTAGAATCCCATAAATGCGAAGAAAGGGTCATACCTGATATGCATCTGTAAAGTCCATGGGCGAAGCCGTACTTGGACCCGTCAATTCCGACATCCGTTTAGCAAATATCGATGCTGGGATGTATGAGCACAAAGAAGGACAAGAAACGAGGGATGACAGACCATAAGGATCCGTTGCCCTCCCAGCGGGCTTGAACTCGTCACTCAACGACGAACGCTTGAGCAGCATGAGTTCATTTTCTCCTTGCAAGCTTGCCACAGTTCGATCCATAGGAATAACAATCTTCTTGGCTTGCGAGACGAGTGCATAATTTTGATGATCTTTGATCTTTCTCCTTCGACAAATGTGCTCCAGGACGTCGGCCATGTACCAGTCAGATGTACTATCAAATGTTGAACATCAGAAGAGAAAAATTAGAAGAGGCATACACGTTGATCGTCGTATATCTGAGGACAGCATCTGTATCCTCTGGGACGCAAATTCGGATGAAAACAGGAGGTCCTTGGTGTGTAGGGCCTCCGACTGAGGAAGAAACCCCAACAGTCCCCATAGAAGGAATGACACTGAGCCCGGCTCCTCCGGCAGTACTTGAAATAGTAGTTCCGGGATTCGACTGTGTTGGGGCTGGCTCCGAGGTTTTCTTCTTGGTAATCATGAGGCGTGATGGCCGACGAACAATCTTTCCTTCGGCAATGACGTTCTGTTGAACTGGAGAAGTGTTAGGGGCAGTGAAAATAGAGTAAATAGAAAACCATTACTTTGTACGTTCGTCGCCTTGCATATCGCAAAGGCTGGAAATGAAAATTTGGATATTTTACCCATTCGGTCCGGTGCTAATGACGGATATTAGGAGATTTGGTATAGCACGTAGCATAAAAAATACCTGGAAAGTCCTCGTCGACCTCTCCATCCTCTTCACCTATCCGTAAGATCCATCCGACACCAGATAGCACCGTGTTGCGTCGCGGATCGTCTTCGGCAAGGCCTTCATCCAAAGGAGGCTCCAATTTATTTTCCCAATATGTCCATAGACCAAAACCTATGACCTCCTCCACTGTTGCATCTTTCCTGACTGTGATTTTCGTTGCAGAAAAGGGCTTTTTGGACTCAGGGAAGAAAATGTTGAGTGTTATAGAAGGAACATCACCCCGACCGGATATTGCGCCGTACAGTTCCGTGAAGGGATTGTCTGTGACTGCCTCCTGTGCCAGCAACATCTTTGTGAGGGAAGATGATGGAGGTTTGGTCGGTCGTTGAGGAACTGGTTTGCGTACAAAATACGGATCCAAGCCATGAGCAGATTGGAGAGGAGGTAGATGTGATTTGTCGAACCGGGATGATGAATTACCGCGGGGAGTGGATATATCTAGGCTGGGTGGCCTTGGTTTAGCAGCTGCACGACTGGGTTCTCCTGTTGTTGCAGTTGGTGTCATAGCTTCTGAACGTACTCGTTGGTGGGTTGGTTTGGCCTTGTCGCCTGGGCGGTTAGAGCTCTCATCGGACGACGGTTCTTCGGTGTGGGTCCCAAGACGGTTCGGATCTGTTGCTTGGCTGATTTTCCTCACCGGTCTGGTAGCTTGTATGGGATAGCCCGAAGATTGAGACGTTGAAATTCCAGATGCGGTGGAAGGCAATGAACCGTCGTCTGAACCACCAGAATGAGTAAGATTCTGTCCCTCGTATTCACTATATTTATGTTAGCTAATATATATGACCATGGATCTGCTTACGGATCAAGCTCCTCATCTGGAGCTACGGCAACGTCTCCAAAGTCACTATCGGTATCGGAATCACTACTGCCATCCTGTGTGCCTTCCTCTGCACCCCGATTTTGCGTATCATTTGCAGTTTTCTCTTCATTTTGCTTTTGTGCCCTAAGCTCTGCCAACGCATTTCTAGCTAGTATTCTAGCTTTCCTCCGAGCCTCCATCTCTGCGTTTCTGGAGAACTGTGGTACTATCAATAATTTAGAAGAAGAATCCTGATTATCTTTATCTTTGTTCAACTCTGTTCCCGAGTTGGTATTTGGTGTAACAGATGCGTCCTGTACATTCACCACGGGATTGCTATCTCCCCTTGTTCTCCTCTCTGATCCAGTTGTAGATGAATTTGAATAACGTCGACCATTCGTACGCATCCCTACCATGCCAGTGCGGGTGGGACCCATGATTGTCGTCGTGTACTTCAAACTGGCACCTCCAGGAGTACCTCCAGGTCCCGACCAACGAGGGGCATCTTCTTTAGCAGATGCATTTTGAACCACTTTGTTCACGAGAGAGCCATCCGAAAGGGGGAGAGGAGCTGGCTTTGGAGTAGCAGTTATATTGAGCTGGGGCCATCGTTCTGGATCTGCTAAGCCTGCTGCAAGTACATGTGGGTTCTCTAAGTGCCGTTGATTGAAAGATAAGAGCCTGCTAGAGTAAGGATCTTCGACGTTTCGAAGGTAGGTCAGCCGAAGCTGATGTATCATGTAGCTTGTAGCAATATATCATCAGTTTCCTCGAATTGACAATATTATTTAATAATTAAAGGGGCTCACTCGGGATCGCTGAGCAGCGACATTTCTCCAATGGCTCGTGGTGTCGGAAGTAGGAGTACAGTAAACGGGAGGCTGGGCGAGCAGGACTTTTGAACCCTGCGTCGTCCAGCCTAAAAACCCACTCTCTTTCAACATGGCAGACCCAACAGCGGATAATTCTCCAGACGTCAAGGAAAACGGCTCTGCGGAGGTAGAAAGTAAAGGCGGAGAAGCTGAGGATTGGGATAGACCTGGCGAGGTGCGAACAACAAAAATACCAAATAGTTCTGTCTTTCTAATTTAATTCTCTCAGGGCACCAAGTATAATAGCCTTGGACGCGCCAACAGCAAAACTTTGACCGAGCTTATGAGTCCCCATGCTCTAAAAGGGAAAGACTTAGTTTTATCGGAAGAAGAGGAACAAAGGCTTGCCGCAGAGCTAGGAAATTGGGTTTGTCTAATCGATCTTTCGACGACCTCTTCTTATGCACAACATGATATAGATCAACGCAGATGCGAATCCGTACGAAACAGGCGATGATCCCTATTTCAAGAAAGATGGAGCAGAGGAACCTACTCGTG
>WSTS01000112.1:0-13592 GCA_019627755.1 Serendipita sp. 411 | reverse complement strand
ACCGTGGAATTGATCTCCCAGAAGACGATTTAGTCTATCAATGTCGTCCCTTATTGCAGATGACGTCGACGGAATTTCGTGATCCTAACAGGCAAAAGAGCACCTTATGGAGCGAGCAGGACATCTTCCTCCCTCAATCGCTTTGCCGCTGGATGAACATGTCCCATGATACAATCTCGTTCTTTTCCCTCCTACCACCTCTTACCCACCTCCTCTCCAGTGTCTATCGCGCTCGAATACTTCTACAGAAACTCAAGACGCCAAGATTAGACCTGGATAGGACAATTGAGGCGTTTACTCTTCCGTCCGCAAACGCAAGCTTCAACAACCAGAGGTTGGAAACGCTAGGAGATTCTTTCCTCAAAGTTGCAACCACGATTCACGTCTACAATCGATTTCCGTTCAAACACGAAGGTCAATTGAGCTATCTGAGACAAAATTCGGTCTGCAATAGATACCTGCTGGGAAGAGGTCATGTTCTGGATTTGCCCAGCTTCATGACTATCGAACCCAATTCACAAAGAACCTGGCGACTAACGACGAAAAACACAACAAGAATTCAGGGAGAATGGCTAGTGAAGCGCACCATTCCCCGAAGAAGCGTCCAAGATTGTATGGAGGCGCTTATTGGAGCGGCCTGGCTCTCTGGAGGAGAAGTCATGGCATTGGATGTTGGAACAAAACTCGGTTTGTGTTTTGGCGGGATCAAGTCGTGGCAGGATCGGTATACTTCCGTCAGAATGGATGTGGACCAATCATCTCCATTCCCAGCCCTCGAGGAATCACTAGGCTACCAATTTAAGAACAAATCCTTATTAGTGGAAGCCGTAACCCATCCTTCTTTCGCACACGGCGGCGCTTCATATCAGAGACTTGAATTTCTGGGAGACGGTAAGAACGTCTTGATGGAATGAACCATAGCTAACAGCAGTCAAGCTATACTGGATTTCGTAACGATGGATTACTTCTTTAACAACTATCCTACCGCCACTTCCGCACAGTTATCCAGGGCTCGCGCCCGCTGTGTGTGTAATCCCACGTTGGCAGCCATCGCCACCAAGAAGCTCGCTGCTCACAAAGTTTTATTTTCCGACTCTATATCACTAATCAAGGACATGAGTGAAACTGCCCGCATGTTCGCCTCGATGGAGTTCACGGAAATCGTCGATGACTTATGGAGGCTTGATGCACCCAAAGCTCTTGGGGACGTCGTGGAAGCTTTACTAGGTGCTGTTTTCGTAGACTCGAATTGGGAGTATTCCGTCGTCAAAAGGGTGGTGATACATCTATTGGACGAAGTCCTGGGCTATGTGCACCCCGATATGCCGATGGATCCTACCTCAGAGTTCTTGCTTTGGGTAGCAAAACGAAAGTGTACGGAAGTCACATTTAGGTAGGCCATCGGAGAGTCATTTAGATTCATACTTACAGCGCAACAGGAAAGATTCTTCGAGCCCGGAAATAGCTCCAAGAAAGGATCAGGTATCTGTCGTTGTGCACGGAGTGGACGTCGGCTCTCCTACCATCATCAAGCCAAAGACAACACCTGCGCTTGGGCGAGCAATGGCATCTTCGAATGCTAGGCAGCTCCTCGAGGATCCAACCTCTGAATTCTTCTTCGACAAGTTGTGTACTTGCACGATAGAGGAGAAGGAAAGGAATCCCGAACTATATCAAGCAGCGATAGACTTGACGTCTGATGAGGCGGATATAAATTTAGAGACAGTCGAAGGGTTCGCTACAGCTTCTCAAGACTTGCTTATACGAGAGGCGACGAATGTAGAGAGCACTGATCTCGTTGAAGAAGTCTCGGATCCTGATGAGAGGGACTCGGACTCTGATGATACTGTTGTCTACCCCTAGCTTTAATGTCGAAGAATGTGTCTGATATTGCTGGCCTCACTCGTACCCTTTGTCGCTTTGGCTGTGTTTGGTTGCAGGTGGCTTGTTGCGCGTCACCGTACCTTTCTTCCCCTCAACCACACCTTCTTGACAATCACAATGCCCCCCAAACGTAAAATTGAGGCTGAGGAACAGATCTCAGAGAGCTTAGAAGCAAGACCCTCACGTGCAGCTAAGGCTGTTCGTCGTGAAAAGGGTCCTACATCCCCAAAGCCCAAAGCCAAAGGTGTTAAAGGGGGAACTAAAAGCGAAAAGAATGTGAGTCTGCTTTCTGTCGTCTGTAACAGCTAAGTAACAGCTCTACCCTTGGATCTCTGATGCTACAGAAGCTTCCATCCCAAGCCGAATTCAAAGATGCAGCATTACCTCTTCATGTCAACCTTACGCATACACCACCTCCTATCGACCAGGTAGCAGCTGCCAGCAAAGATCCGGGGTTTATGGGGCATGTTGTTTTGGCCCCAAGCGTGTTTAATACCCGTAGCTATGGATGGAAAGGTTCCAAGAAGCTGCTCGTCGAGCTGGAGAACTCCAGTGGACCCGAGAAGACTAAAGTATGGGTTCAACTCAACATCAATGCGGTGAGTCTGCTATGTCTCGAATCATCCTGTGTTAATCAATTGACCGAATCACTTTATAGACTGTCCTTGGTAGCAAGCCGACGATAGAGGATGATGAATCGGCAGCCAAAGAGGCTGGACATGCCAACAAGGATGATGATTGATAAACGACATGCTAAAGACAAGAGTGAAAATTTTACGAGGATATAACTGTGTGAACTGTGGATTTCATGATATTTTATTTTAAAACATTGGCTTCGATCCTGTTCGTTTCTCGGAGTAATCTTGACTAGGTACATTCAGCCTTCTTTCCCTTACTCCATCTCCCTCCTAGTCATCTGCTTGCCCAGATGGACCCACAAGTCAGATATTAGCCATGTTCAAAGGAATCCAGTGCTCATATACAATGATCTTTGTAGGCTTTGACCGCCTATCCACCGTTGTCCGTCATTGAGCGGATCATCGTGAAGGAGAAGCGAGGCAATTGCGTCCCAGTATATGTGGAATTCCCAGCAGACTTTCTGACGCCTTGTATGGCGTACTTAAAGATTGCTAAGGATTCCAAATACAGCTTCATTCTGGAAAGCGTTTTGGCAGGGGAGAACATTGCTCGGTATAGCTTTATAGGTTCAGGTAAGGCTTCGCGAGTATTGTGAGCGTACATCAAAGCCCATCATCTTCTATAGATCCCTTCAAGGTCATTAGAACTGGGCCTGGAACGGAGTTGGAAGGTGACCCTATGGCCCATCTGCAGCGAGAGCTGGGTCATTACAAGTATGTGAAGCTGCCCGAGGTCCCTTGCTTTACGGGTAAGTAATCTGGCAAGTAGATCTACGGTGGTTTGACAGGCCCTCAGGTGGCGCAGTTGGCTATGTCTCCTACGATTGCGTGCAATATTTTGAACCTCGTACAAAGCGACCATTAGAAGATCCTATCGCCATACCAGAAGCTCTGTTTATGCTCTGCGACCTTGTCATCGTTTATGATCACCTCTTTCAAAACATCAAGGTTGTTTCTCACATCTTTTCGCCAACTGCTTCCACAGACTTAGCCAATCTCTCATTTATCTACTCGACTGCTGTTTCAAAACTAAAGAGAGTGGCGAAGACACTTATCTCTACTCCGACACCGACAGTCCCTCAACCACCGATCGTTCTAGGGTCCACTTCCACCTCCAATGTCGGCAAAGATGGATACGAGCGATTTGTTACGGAGCTCAAGAAGAATATCGTGGCCGGCGATATCATCCAAGCTGTGCCGTCCCAGCGGCTGTCACGACCAACAACTCTACATCCGTTCAACGCGTATAGGCAATTGAGACAAGTCAATCCTAGTCCATATATGTATTATCTAGATTGTGGAGACTGTCAAATTGTCGGTGCGAGCCCAGAGACGCTCTGCAAAGTTACCCAGAACAAGGTCTATAATCATGCCATTGCGGGAACAACCAAGCGCGGCAAGACTGAACAAGGTAACTAAATTTCCCCGCCTCCTATCACTTTCTTATGTGCCCACAGAGGATGAGGAGCTCGGCAAGGCCCTCCTTACTTCCACTAAAGATCGGGCCGAGCATATCATGTTGGTGGATCTGGCGCGGAACGATGTTAATAGAGTTTGCGAACCGAGTACGGTAAAGGTGGATGAATTGATGGCACTTCAGAAGTTTAGCCATGTTACTCATCTCACCAGTACTATTACTGGACATTTACGTCCTGGAAAGACGAGGTATGGTGAAATCCCTTTCTAGAACCACGGGTTTATCTTACCATTTCACAGATTTGACGCATTTAGGTCCATTTTCCCAGCTGGAACTGTGTCTGGTGCCCCTAAGATCAAGGCGATCGAATTGGTCTTCGAGCTGGAGAAAGAGAAACGCGGGGTGTATGCAGGCGCAGTTGGACGCTGGGACTTTGCTAACGACGAGATGGATACGGCCATCGCGATACGGACGATGGTGTTCAAGGAGGGGACTGTGTATTTCCAGGCTGGTGGAGGTATAGTCTACGATAGTGTCGAGGAGGATGAGTACATCGAGACTATCAACAAGCTTAGCGCTAACGTCAAAGCAATCGATGAAGCTGAAAGTAAGTGCTTTCCCTCATATATTCGTTTATAGATACGCATTAATTACGTGTTGTAGAGTTCCACTATACCCAACAAAGAGCGTCGAAACAAAAACCTGGGCAGTAGGCTCCACTTTGCACCCAATAGCTTTTGTATATGAGACAATAAATCGTCCTTCCGTGGTCACTATATGTGTGAAGTTGAAGAACCGGCCATTTCTGGTGTCTCGTGTGCACCTCCATCGGTGAAGAACTGGTCCTCTGCCATGCCCAAATCATCACGACTCGTGACCTCCAAGTCGTCCTGCTCATCAATCTCTACCAGACTGGATTCGATACGATTCTGCCACTTTATTCCCTGATATATCAACGTTAGACAAAATCACCGATCCTGTAACTCTAGCCGTACCTGCTCGCCTGCCAGGCTAAGAACTCCTGCGATGAGCTCCGCTGTTCGTACGCTCTCGTCATTCCCGGGTATTGCGTACATGACAATTCGAGGGTCTGCATTCGAGTCTGTAATACCGATCGTTGGAATCTTTTCAATGGCACACTCTCGGATCGCGTGCAAGTTATTCAGAGGATTCAAGAAAATGACGCAGTCTGGTCGCAGATTCTTCTCTCGTGCAACATCGACCCCGAATAATCCCATACGATTTGTGAGGGTCCCCGGTATCCACCGTTCTCCGACATGAAAACCATTTGCACCTAGTCGCTCTGCAGCTTTGGCCACTATTGGGCGTAGAGATGGGCTAGTTCCAACAAATAAGATCATCCCGTTATTCCGGGCAATAGCACGGACGACGTTTGCTGCTCGTCGTAGCATTGGGAGTGTTTGTTCCATGTCGATAATCGTGATTCCAGCACGAGTGCCGTAAGCGTATGGCAGAAACGTTGGAAACATTAATGATTTTGAGTGGCCTATATGTGCACCCGACGCTACCAAAGCCGAGAGTGTTAAATTCTCTGTAGAAGCGGGTCTGTGCAAGCCGTGATGTGCTTGGAAGGTATTCCCTCGATTTTGAGTGGATCCTAGTTTGCTGAAGTATTCGACTACAGGAATTCTCAGCCATGCAAGCAGAATGAAAGATTTGAACAAACGTACGAACTGCTGCTCGTCGTTCCCTGGCACGAACCATTCGTTGCCAATCCCAAGGTGGTTTCTCAGATTTTGACGTTACATTCTTTTCTGCAAGTCGATCTTCGTTCCATTCTGCCCTGTGTTGAGCTGATGATAGTTTTGGTGCTGTTGGACTTGACGCGACACGACGAACTTGAGGACGTATAATTATATTCGAGGATATGCAAGATATTTGTCTGGTATTTACCAAACCTGTTCTTGAGCGTCCCATGCGCGAGGTGCGGTAAGGTCGGATTGCAAGGAAAAACCAAACCTTGAACTACGACCCCCTCCACAAAAGGCGCATAGTTGCCTCAGATTCCTTTCCAAAGGCTCTAAAAAGTTTCCTCTTCTCCTCTAACCTCTTAAAAGTATGTCTGAAGAAGATGTATTCGAAGGCAAGTGTCCCCGCCGCTCAGTACTGCACGGGTACTGATGGACTGTGGCTTGCAGGCGCCGTCGGTATCGACCTTGGAACAACCTACTCGTGAGCGAGCTTTCTTTTTGAATCCACCAAGTCTTTTGGCTAATTCCAGAGCTTTTTAGCTGTGTTGGCGTCTGGCAAAATGACCGTGTCGAGATAATCGCAAACGATCGTATGTACCCTTTGCGGGACCAGACATTGACAAAACGCTCATCTTGACGCACACTTACAGAGGGAAACAGAACGACTCCTTCCTATGTTGCTTTTTCAACCGAAGAGAGGCTCATTGGGGATGCTGCAAAAAATCAAGCAGCCATGAACCCAACAAACAGTGAGGACGCTGTGACCCCATCCTTTTCTCGTTCTAACCTGCACTTCTCTAGCTGTTTTCGACGCGAAACGTTTGATCGGACGACGCTTCGAGTGAGTATCTGTTCATCTATGAGTGCACATCTAGCGATAACTCATTACCTCGTAGTGACCCTGAAGTAAAAAAGGTTCGCGAGACCTGCACGAGAATACCTCCAATCGTTGCTGATGACAGGATTAGGACATGATACACTGGCCGTTCACCGTGGTTGACAAGGAAGGATCGCCTTTCATTCAGGTTCAGTACCTCGGAGAAGAGAAAACTTTTAGTCCTCAAGAAATTTCCGCTATGGTCCTTAGCAAGATGAAGGAGATTTCTGAAGCCAAACTGGGAAAGACAGTCCAGAAGGCTGTCGTAACGTGAGTCCTTTCGACCATATCTCACAATGTACTCATGTATCTTAGTGTGCCTGCTTACTTTAATGACTCGCAACGTCTCGCTACGAAGGATGCGGGTATCATCGCTGGTCTCGATGTCCTCCGTATCATCAATGAACCCACAGCTGCTGCTATTGCGTATGGCCTTGACCAGCAGTCCAAGACAGAAAAAAACGTTCTTATTTTCGATCTCGGTGGAGGAACCTTCGATGTGTCTCTCCTCAACATAACTGGCGGAGTCTTTACAGTGAAGGCGACGGCTGGCGACACTCACCTTGGAGGCGAAGATTTCGACAACAACCTCTTAGATTTCTTCAAGGGTGAATTCAAGAAAAAAACCAAGCATGATATCTCCGATGATCCTCGTGCCCTGCGCCGTCTCCGCTCTGCGTGCGAGCGCGCCAAGCGCACCCTTTCAAGTGTCGCCCAAACCACAGTAGAGGTCGATTCCCTGTACCAGGGAGAAGATTTCTCCGCAAACATCTCTCGCGCACGCTTTGAGGAAATTAATGGGACCCTGTTCAAGTCTACACTTGACCCCGTCGAGCGAGTTCTCAAGGATGCAAAGATGGCTCGTGAAAAGGTTGACGACATCGTCCTTGTTGGTGGCTCCACCCGTATTCCCAAGATCCAGGCACTCGTTAGTGAATACTTTGGTGGAAGGCAACTCAACAAGTCCATCAACCCTGACGAGGCGGTTGCGTATGGTGCTGCAGTTCAAGCGGCCATCCTCACTGGACAAACCAACGAAAAAACTCAGGTGCTACTTTTGGACGTTGCACCTTTATCTCTCGGTGTCGCCATGCAAGGTGACGTTTTTGGTATCGTCGTCCCAAGGAACACTACTATTCCGACCATGAAATCAAGGACCTTCACTACTGTCGAGGACAACCAGACGACTGTTACATTCCCCGTGTGAGTCTTGTTGATGGTCTCTTCTTCGATTGCTTACGAAAACTACAGTTACGAGGGGGAGCGAACACAGTGCAAGGACAATCGCCTTCTTGGAGAGTTCGAGCTCAATGGAATTCCTCCCATGCCCAGAGGACAGGCTGAGCTTGTGACCACGTTCGAGATTGACGCGAATGGCCTATTGAAGGTATCCGCAATGGACCGTGCATCCGGACGCAAGGCTTCCATTAGTAAGTTTCTATCTCACCATTTATTTTTGCGCGGTTTAACCTTGACGTTTAGGTATCACAAATTCTGTTGGGCGTCTCTCGAGTGTCGAGATCGACCAGATGATCAAGGACGCGGAGCAATTCAAGCAAGCCGACAAGGAATTCTCTGCCCGGCATGACGCTAAATCAGACCTCGAGGCGTATATTCACCAAGTAGAGGGGACAATTAGCTCTCCTGAGATTGGTATGAAGCTAAAGCGAGGCGCGAAGGGGCAGGTAGAGTCCGAACTCGCCAGGGCTTTGGAGAAGCTAGAAGTTGAGGATTCGACAGCGGATGAACTGAAAAAGGCTCAATTGTCGCTCAAACGTGCGATGCAAAAGGCCATGGCCCGCGCTGGTCCGTAGAGAGTTGGTTATAGTCTTTGAACATGTCTCGTTTACATCTCGACCCAATCGTTGCGATATTAGCTATTTTGAGTGAATTATTGAAATTGCCAATGTGTCAAAGAGGAGTATGCACTTGGGCTGCTGGGATTGCAATAGGCACCAGCTGCCTCTGGAGCTGCTTATGGACAAGAGCACCCATAGAAAATAGCAGCTCGCCAGGCTTATTGGTTGTCATAAATATCTACGCACCACATCGAGTGTGAATTCTTTTTATGGGTATTTTTCCTGTGGCCTCAAGGAGAGAAACCCAACCTTGGGCTCTGTTTGTGAAGCCCTTTGCCTCCCACCACATTTCAAGCCCAGCTGAAAAAATACAGAAGACATGTCAAAAAAACCAGAAGATGTAGATATGGATGCTGATGACGAAGAATTTGTGGATGAACTTGAAGGAGATGAGGAGGAGCGTCCATATTTTCCTTTAAATGGTCTCAAGGCACCACAGTGAGCGCGCCTATATCTTGAGAGACGGTACATATCCTAACTTGCGTGAAGCACGAGTACCTACAGCGTCGAACTATTGTGGGGAATGATGCAGGCTAACGACATCGACCTTGAACCCGAATATCAGCGAGGTATGAGCTTAAATCTTGTTGAGTGGAACTAGAATTCCTGGCTGACACTGACTCTTGTGGCAATTGCCCCTGATGCTTACAGGGTTTGTGTGGACTGAAGCTAAACAAATTGCCCTCATAGACTCTTTGATGCGTAATTACTATATACCACCCATCATATTTCGCGTCATTAGCGGAGGGGCAGAGCTTCAGGACAAAATGATATGCATCGGTATGGCACTTGCGATCGCTTAAGCGAGTGAACCTCTTAATCTCCTTGTAGACGGAAAACAGCGTTTGACCTCTATAAGACGGTACGTAACGATAATGTTCGGCTACTGGCCCCATACTCAGGCCCACCTGCTTTAGCTTTATAGAAGGCGAGGTTGGTGTATTGTGCAGTTCCTGTTGAGTTCTACTGAGACTGATGACTTTACAGATACCCCGTGAGTCGTTTAACTGTATACGTGGACATTGGATGACGGGTATTACGTGTTAGACAAGGATACGTGAGACCAGAATACCATGTGCTAAGTGCGGCTGTTGACCTCCTTGAAAGTGGGACAGGTGTCCGTTACTGGAGCCCCAGAATCAAGCTGAATAACCGAAAATCCATGGATCGCCATTTGCCGGATAATGTCTTCTCTCTATTCAACCGAAAGCAGAGTACGTTCTTGTTCCCCTGATGACTGGTCCCTAATTCGGATCTCTAGTTGTTTGTATCGAGTATCATGAACTTTCGGAAGATCAGGAGCGGGATATCTTCAATCGGGTTCAAATGGGTTCGTGTGATCGGCTTCTACCCGTCTGTTCTAATCTCGCTACAGGGATGCCATTGTCCTCTGCCGAAAAAATGGCCGCAATTCTCAGCGAAAGGTCCCGATTCGTTCGTGAATTGCAGAAGCGGGTATCTGCAGGCTGGCCGAGCAAAGTTAGCATGTCAAACGATCGGAATCGACTCTTCCAATCAGTGGGTCATATCGTGTATGCTGTCGAAAATTTCCCGAAGTGGACGTCGCCTTCGAATATGCAGCTAGAGAAGTGGCTTCGCGAGGAACAACCGATGACGAATGAGGAGGGGCTGACAGAAGATATCGATATCATCCTCCAAATCGCTCGTGCACATGCCGATGTTGCATTCTCCGTTGCTATCGCGAGCAAACTAGCCCCCATCGAGTTCATTTATTCAACGTTGCTGGTTCACCTCTACAAGAAAACCTTGACGCATGCCCAACTAGCCAAGGCCATAAGCGATACTCGGAGAGCCATCAGAAGAGAGCACGCTGATATCAGAAGCAATAGTCGCGTTTCTGCTGCTTTCCAGACTTATATTACGGGGGAACTAGCGAACCGGGTGAATTCCCAAGTTTATCAAACTCCGAACGGAGCTGGCGGCAAGCGGAAGCGCACTATATATGTTGAAGATGATGATGACGATTACGAGGAAGAAGACAACAAGATCGTCGATATTTCAGAAATGATCATGACCCCGTCGACTACTCGGAAAAGGCGGACAACGAAAGGCGCCAGCTCAGTCAATAACACTCCAAATCCAAGCCGTAATCTTTTTTCTCCCAGCTCGACTCTCTCGGATGCGCCGACACTGGGGAAGGAAACCGGCACACCCTCTGCTCGTGCATCTCCTTCGTCCAGTGGCAGGCGGGCTGGTTGGGGATCAAGCGGCCTTGGGTCACTGATGCGTTAAACATTAGTTACTGGAGCTCTTGTTTGTGTAAATAATTGCGTATATGCCAGGATTGGTCCTTAATCCATACCTTTAATCACTTATCGACCAACGTGCGACTCAACTCTCTCAGTAATTCGCCTCAATCCCGAGCGAAATGAATTTACCAGAATATTTGATGTACGAATAATTATCGCTAAAGTCCAAGATACTCAAGTCCGAGGCCGCTCATCATAAGTGCTCTTAGCTTTCTCCAAACTTTTGACTTTTTTGTCATATCCGTTTTGAAATTTAATTTAATTTATTTATTTTCTCTTTGGATTTCTAGAGAGTCCGGCACCTTGGGACCGGGGTCCACACGCCACGTCAAACCAAAAGGTGCAATTTGCATCTTGAACTCCAGACGCGTCGACCGCAACCTCTTAAACAAACCACGAATAATATGGAAGCTGCGTGGACCCGTTCCGCGGACCACGTACTCCAACACTTTGGTGTCAATCCTTCTGCTGGCCTCTCGCAGGACGCCGTGCGCAAGCATCAAGAGCTCTATGGCAAAAATGGTACATGCACGAGGTTCTTCTCTTGAAAAAGTGAAAGCTCATATTTTTTCTATACTATAGAAATACAAGAGGAACCACCAACGCCGATTTGGGAGCTTATCCTCGAACAATTCAAGGACCAATTGGTTTTGATTTTGCTCGCCTCGGCAGTCATCTCCTTCGTACTTGCCTTATTTGAGGACAATAGTGAAGGAGGTATCCTTATGGCCTTTGTGGAACCTGCAGTCATTCTGTTGATCTTGGTTGCCAATGCCACCGTCGGTGTGATCCAGGAAACCAAGGCAGAAAAGGCGATAGACGTAAGTCGTTCTGTAGCGCTTGAGACAATCGCCTGGGCTTCTCTGACATGGATTCCATAGGCTCTCAAAGAGTATACACCCAACGAAGCAAAGGCTGTTCGGAATGGCTTCCTGACTAAGATCGATGCGGCTGAACTTGTTCCCGGAGATATCATTTCCATAGCCGTCGGAGATCGTATTCCGGCTGATTGCAGACTATTGTCGATATCGTCGAGCAGTTTTCGTGTCGACCAGGCCATCCTCACCGGAGAAAGTGAAAGCGTTTCCAAATCCTTGGATATCGTTCAGGATGAACGTGCAGTCAAACAAGATATGAAGAATATGGTATTCTCCGGTACCAGCGTCGTCAATGGCATCGCTACGGCTATTGTGGTCAACACAGGCTCCAGAACGGCAATTGGGGATATTCACACGTCAATTTCTACGCAAATAAACCAGAAGACTCCTCTGAAGCAGAAACTCGATGACTTTGGAGACATGTTGGCAAAGGTCATCACCGTCATTTGCATTCTAGTTTGGGTCGTCAACTATCGTAACTTCTCGGATCCTGCTCATCATGGGGTCATTCGGGGTGCTATTTACTACTTCAAAATTGCCGTTGCTCTCGCAGTCGCTGCGATTCCCGAAGGGCTTGCAGCTGTTATTACGGCCTGCCTAGCTCTGGGGACAAAAAAGATGGCTCAAAAGAACGCTATTGTTCGAAATCTCCCAAGTGTAGAGACATTGGGATGCACGAACGTGATTTGCTCGGACAAAACTGGCACGTTAACCACAAACCAAATGAGCGTTAGCCAGGTAGGAAGTTCTCCGTCGTGCCCTTGCATCTTCTCACTCTCTCGCATAGTTCGCAGTAGTAACTTCTAGCGGCGTTTCGGAATACACCGTCGAGGGATCCACATTTAGCCCACAGGGGAATATTTATGATTCCAACGGAAGTCCCCATGCCCTAATTGCGCCTCTCGTTCGTACTGCCGAAATCTCGTCTCTTTGCAACGATTCCAGAATCGTGTTCAATACTGTGAGGATATTGTAGAAGAGATTCCACGAATGCTGATCTATTTCAGGAGCGAAACGCGTACCAGAACCTTGGAGAGCCAACTGAAGCCGCTCTTAAAGTATTGGCCGAAAAAATTGGCTATCCATGCCCGAAATATACCGAATCCCTGTCGACTATGGAACCAAGCATACGCTCTTCGGCCGTCAGCACCAGATACGAATCGGACCTCACTCGGATTTTGACTTTCGAATTCTCAAGAGATCGAAAGATGATGTCGATACTCGCCAAACGCAAAGACAAAGGTGGGGCGCTCTTGGTGAAGGGAGCCCCGGAGTCTGTGCTAGAGCGCTGCACCCATGTACAACTTGAATCTGGCATCGCACCACTCTCCCAACAGCTCAAGGCAGCGATTTTGGACCGTATGGCGGTGTATAGCAAGGATGGTCTTCGCACTCTCGCACTGGCGTACTCGGACAAGACAGATTTGGACACGTGTCATTATCAGTCGAAATCCACAGCTGAATATGCTAGATTTGAACGTGACCTCGTATTCGTCTCCTTAGTCGGGATGTTGGACCCTCCAAGACCCGAAGTTCGAGGTGCAGTCGCACGATGCAAGGCCGCTGGTATCCGAATTATTTGTGTAACCGGAGACAACAAAGGGACGGCAGAAGCTATTTGCAGGAACGTAGGGATATTCGACGCGGATGAAGACACTTCCGGCAAGAGTTATACAGGAAAGGAATTCGATGCCTTGACTCAAGACGAAAAGATAGAAGCTGTCAAGAGGGCCAAACTGTTCAGTCGTACCGAACCTTCACATAAATCTCAGCTCGTGGACCTTCTACAACAGCAAGGGCTCGTCGTCGCAATGGTAAGTCGCCACCTTGATTTCCATCATAGTATTTGACACCCTTCAAGACTGGAGATGGAGTAAACGATGCTCCAGCGTTAAAAAAAGCAGATATTGGTGTGGCCATGGGTAGCGGGACTCAAGTCGCCCAGATGGCTGCTGACATGATTCTTGCGGATTCAAACTTCGCTACGATCGAGAAAGCAGTCGAGGAAGGTAGATTAATATATAACAACACTAAGCAATTTATTCGCTATCTCAGTA
>WSTS01000111.1:0-29837 GCA_019627755.1 Serendipita sp. 411 | reverse complement strand
TTTAGCGTAAGAAAACCGACGAGAATAGACAGCCTACAGTTCGGAGACAGGAGACAGCCAGCAGAGTTGAGTGGTTCTCCTCCAGTATTGGTACTAGAGTAGTCTTCGGGGTGGTGCTTTCCATCCCCCCAGTCGGTAGTACGCCTTCCACCATACGAAAGACTTGTGAAGGCTCGGTTCATGGCAATTTCAACCGTAAATGTCCCACCAGCTGGCCTACAACGAGAATTAGATTGACGAGCGCTGCTGTCAATATTTTCGAAACAAACAGTTCAAGAAGGTCTCCAGGAGCGGGGGGAAACGCATCGCACTGAGAACGGTTACGTGGACGTTGACTTGACTGGTAACTGGATTAGCGTACCCCAGAGTCGTGGTGCACTGTAGAGGGATCAGTACGACTCACTTACGTTGCCCGGTGGTCTGTGGTACTCACTCCACCATTGTGATTCAGGGAGATTGTACACCGGGAATACCGCTTCGTTGGTGTCAGGATTGTCACTTCCACTCGTTCCCTTGTCTCGAGGTCAGCGAGATTTTCGTCATCCAGAAGGAGCCTCTACATTTAAACAGTACATTCCTTTCGCAAATGCACCCATGTGAGCCCTTGTTGAATGGAAGAACGTAGAAATCAGGACGACCTTTGAGAACAAAGAGTGCGGCATGCTAGTGGGCCTTCGAAAACGATAAGTATTAGCAGGAGATGTAAAATAAGCTTGAGAGAGCTGGGTTCGTCCTTAAAGAGATAGAGTCGACTATAAAGGAATGACGGCGTAGAGTTGAAGGGCTTTCAACCTCGAGATCAATCCTAAGGAGCTGAGGACTCATGACGATGGAAGAATCTTCCATTTTACTTCGTAGCTGCTGGCAACTATTTCGATGTACAAACGAATTTGAGGTAGTCAAGAGCCTTTTATGGAGATGAACATGTGAGCCGCGGCATCCCACCTTTGATAAGGATTATTGTCCCAAAGAGAGGCTGTAAATACCGTTCTTCATATACCAAAAAGATTGCTGGTGTTAGATGTTGTCCTGCCATCTCTGAACGACCACCAGTTAGCTGAGGATGCATATTTTCATGTCTTCCTCGGTGCCGGGCCGATTTGGGTCTCTCAAATGTCAAAGGATCCATGTTGGAAACCGAAAATTGAAGTCAAGTGACAGGATACCATTACCGTGTTACACCACCTTGCGTTCCGGTTGGACGAACAACGTGACGGACAAACCGCCCAGCCTTCTAACCTTTAATAGAGGTCTGTCATGAAGATGATTCGTGCGCCGGGTGTAGCTCTAAGCCACTTGACATCTCGACAGTTGAGGGTGCAGCATTGACGCCGTCGTTGTCGGGATCAGGGTCACAATCTTAAAAATCTGTAAAAAGAGCCCAAAATCGAGCCTGATTGGAAACAATCGCGAAAAAAAGATGTCCCGGTGGCCAGGGTTTCGCCTGGGATGGGACGTTTTAGCTGCCACTTGGGGGCTATAGAAAGAACGATTACGTACACAATATAGTACTCCCAACGATGCCTGCTATCTCAATCGAACCCCCTTTTCCGACAATACTTAGGCGAGGTCATGCGGTTCGGAGGGACGGTTTGCGTCGTGATTAGGAACTCGGAGCCATCCAAACGGTGCCACTTGGGGAACCCCAAAGCATTAGACGTTCCATACCTGCAGTAGAGACGGACGGCTGCAATTTGGGGGTATCACTCGTTCCATATCAAAAACCCCTCCAAAGATACGGGCTTGATGGTTTCAGAAAAGAGGTTCATACAGGCGATGAATCAAGAATTCCCGCGGTGCTGTAATAGGCCAACCAGTCCCCACAATTCCTCACTCTGGTTGAAGCGACGAGCTGCGGAGGAAAAGACAAATCCGACAGATAAGGTACTAAGAAATTCTCTTCTTACCAGTCGGACCGTACATACGGCCGTGACAGGACTGGCCGATGTAGCTACTTTTCCTTCCCAGGATTGATCCGTTGAGTCTGTTCGGAGGAGATAGCTGCATAAAGAGTCTGACTGTTTCGATTGGTTGACATTTGAGAGCAAAATTGAGCTCGCTAGGAAGTAACCTTGGTCTGGCGGAGTTCAAGATTAGCTGGCACTGGCGCAGGAGGTGTGGTTCTGCATCCGGTAAAGGTGTAAAATACAGTTCAATGGCATAGAATCGCACACGAGATAATAGAAACAATGTTCTGTCGAGTTTCTTGACAACTTTTTGAGTGAAATCTGAACACTTCCTTGTCCAAGCTCCGCTTTAAAACTTTGGATACCTATTTTTCCAGTGCGAAAGAGAAGCAAGCCACATATCAAAAGTTTCAGACATATTAACTTCAAAAACGCGCTATTTCCGTATCTGGGCTCTCTAGACAATTCTGGAGCGTCGGGGGCGAGCGCATTGGACCTCGTAGGTGAGAGTATACGGGAGAAAATCATTGCTCACCAGAAACTGCCTTCCAATCACCTACCAGAGTTTTATTCGTTTCAATGCAGGAGTAAGCGTTGTCCCCTTGCCACACTCACCTCACCGTGGTTACCCTCCTCAGCTCACGACAATGTTGAGGCTCTGCAGACAACTCAAACCCCTGTCTGGACTCATCTATGTAATAGATGGAACTACCACCATGACGCGTTGTCTCCGGATTTTTGGCCAGATTGAGGAAAAGGCCTACAGAACGCACTTGTCAGTACCTGGGACTTGGCGGTGCGGAATGACAGCATCATGCTCGGATATGTTAGCAGTACATAACGGGACTACAAAAATCATGATGAACTCCTTATGACATAGGCTCGGGCAACTGCAAAAGCGGCACTGTCGTCCCAGAGGTGAATCCCATCCCAACGACGGCGTTGGACGCCCAGCAGTTCCAAAAGTTCAACAATGGGTACCAAGTAGTCACCTCCATTTCATCGTCCAATGTCTCTCTGGTATACTGAGATCGAGCGGCGGCCACAGCTATACTATCAGAAGGACAATGAAGGTTCCCCTCAATCAAGCTCGCCCACCACACGGCGACTTATCTCGATTGCGTGCCTAGTACTTAGTACCGGTTTTATCGAGAAGTTTCATAAGCGAGGTACATTCCTTTTGTTTCTCTCCTCGTTCTCAATGATTTCTTAATTCTCTCTCGTACTAGATGGTCAGTTCGGATCGAGTGACCAAACGGCCCACGGCAGCGGTTTCAAACAGGCTCGACGTGGGAACAAAACCCAAACCGGGTTCCCTCCACGTGCTGTAGATAAACGGCCGTGCACACATGCCAAAAAGAACCTGCTGCTGCCCATTTTAATCATAGTGGAGGGGGCACTCGACTCCTCATCCACGCACGAGCACTAACAGGGTTATCGACGAGCGGACGGCGGAAGGGCCGAGGCAACGAGCTCAAGTGCATCAGCAGCTCGGTTCACTGTATTTTTTTTTTCAGAGTTTCATACCGCGGATTGGGATGAGGGGCAGGTTGATGTCCATTGTGGAACGCATAATCTATTCAGCTACATTACTATGACGGCGGCGGAGCAAATGCAGACGCGGTGGGCCAGTACGATGACATGTAAAGTGAAGAGGGCGGCCGAAGATGATGAAGAGACGATAGGGGAATCGGTGAGGGTTTGAGAAAATGGATGCAATGCGAGTATAATAAAGGGAAGACGTGCCAAAGACAAGAAAAAAAAAAGCCATTATTATTGTTACAATTACCGATGAGAAGTCACTTCACATCGTTTCGTAAGTTTGTTGACTCCTGTGACTATCAGCAATGGGAACAGAGCCTTCATTACGGGTCCATCGGCCAGCACGACAGAGGGCCGTAGCTTTGTGGCGTGCAAGGTTTTTGGGCAGAATTTTGGCTCCACTGATAACGTCAAATAGGTCAGTATTTCTGGGTGAGTCAACAGAACAAGATACCGATAACGCACCACTGGTCGCATTGGGTCTTCTCCTTGTTCTTCTCATGTTGCAAAAGGTCTGGTTTGGAGCAAAAGCGCTGACAGCTAGACGTGTGCGTGTGCCGCTGAGTCAATTTCGGGCATTATAACGCTGAGGGTCGAGCGCTTGAACGTACCACCCAAGTTCACGACATACAAACGGCTGCAGGTCGATATGAGTCCGAATATGATCAAGAACGCGATCTTTCCTGTCAAATTCCTTCACACATCTCCCCTCCGCTTTGTAAAACGCGCATTGATAGAGTTTTCCGCTTCGCACGGTGAACTGCAATAAAACTTCGTCCGTTGGCTCACGTTCGTTCGCAAGCTTCCAGGGAGCGTTGAGGACGTGAAATAGCGCGCGTCTCAGGTGGGCTTGCGAGTCGTGCGGGAAGTGATAACGCATCAAACGGTCGTCGGCTTCCGAAAGACCATTTTGCACGTCAGCAGCCGCATACATTTCTTGTGCATATTGAGATTGACCGGCCGGAGGTGGCGGGTGTTCTGGCTCCTGTGAACGGTGGATTTGGTGGACTGACGGATGATGTTGGTGCTGTGGGGGTGTTGGCGGGTGGGGATGAACGCTTGACGAAGCTCGTTGGTCGTGATGGTATTCATGTAAAGAGGAACCTGATGTTGGTGGTGGTGGTGGTGGTGGGTTCGGTTGTATATACGTGTGATGTGGATGACTATGTCGCCGGTCCTCTATCGAATGCTGACGATACAAGACAGGGGCGGACCCCTCGTTTTGCGGATGATATGCTGGATGATGATAAGTAGAATGATTTCCGCCTTCAGTTGCTTGTCCTCCTGATGCGGTTTTGATTAGAACCGCGACGACGGGAGCAAAAAATTCCGAGGAAATACGAACCATAGCGGGGCTCATAAGGGACGATATTGCGGTTATAAATAAACGAAGATGGTGATGGAGGAATTGATATCCGTTCGTTGTTGCTTGGAATTGAAGGAGACATTGGCATTGGGTGCGGGTGCGGCGAAGCTGGTGCGGCTGACGCTGAAAAACCAATCAGACGACTGGATAACAGGGAATCCTGAGCGAAAACCATACGATGATGGTATGTAGGAGTAGAATAATTTGCATATGGATGTTGATGTTGGTACTCCGGCTGGTAAGCCATCCTGTCTGGCTGACCGCGTCTGCGTCGCTTTGTCTTTTGTCGGTGGAGGTGAGCGAAAGGGAGAGGCGAAGAAGGATGGCGGCGGCGGGAGGCTTTTAAGGGCAGGGGAAATTGGGAAATTAGGCTTTTGAAGTTGATGATAGCTGAGGCCTGCTCGCAAAAGAAGTTTGGATTTGAATGTTGGGTTCAGACAATGGGTGGTGGTGGTGGTGGTGGTCGAGGGAGGGTACTCTGTTACGATCGGATTGCAGGCCTTTTCCCGTCTTGTTGAGCGGAAAGCTGTCTAAATCCTCCGTGCCCGCGGAAGCACTCTGAACGGACGAAGTGAGTGAAGTGAAAGTGAGTGAGTGAACTGAGTGAACGTGACAGGGATTGAGTGAGGTATCGATTGATCTGCCCAACGGGTCTCTTGGACGCCGTGCTCTCCACAGAAGTCGTGTCCGAGTTCGGAAAGTTGGGCCCCGCAGCGTTTCACGGCGCAAGCCCCGTCGCGACTACTCAGTCAATCTATCCTGCACGAATTTTAATTGCTGATTTACGTTGCCGATGCCTCGAGGTTCCCTCGAACCCAGCGCAGAAGAGTTGGTGTTCCCGTCACGGAATGAAGAAAACTGAAACTGACTGACTGAACTGCCTGACAGACCCCATCCCCTGAAATCCTCCCCTGGGTGCCACCATCTGGTTTAGAAGAACACTCAAGTAGGAAGACGAGAGATTCACCTCAAGCTCCTTGCTCCCTCGCATCATTCATCGCTATCCTCCTGGCCTGGTCCAGACACAGGCAGACATACGCTTCCTCCCCCTCCCTCCATCGGAGCAAGTCAGAAGGGCCCGCCAGTGATATCCTCCTCGTTTCTCACCAGTAAGAGGCGGTGTCAGAAGCACGTCCATCTATGGTCAGGGCTCAGGTGAGACGACCCAGTACTGGAATTCCGATAGATACGACGTTGCATCGGCCCTTCAAACGGCTCGCGTACGTACACAGGGTCGGTAACGCCATTCAGATGCGTCGAGTACCGATTTCGAACAACTTCATAACGATCGTGTCGGTTCGTTAGATGCGATACAGCCCTTCTCGCCTAAAAGTACCACGAAACGCGTTAATCAACCGTTTAGTTCATGCTTTCCGGGACGTAGGATGCGCCTTCAGGTCGTTGACATCGTTGTGCTCGCCAGTGTCTCGCTAGGTTCTGTCGAAGTACCTGTGCTCCACTGCGGGGAAGGGGAAGGGCAGGGCAAGACGAGAATATGAGTTGAGATGACGCTCACTTGGGCACACTAATACGTAAGTAAACGCACCATCTCTGACATAGCACAGGTTCCACGTTCTTTTGGTGTTGGTACATAGCAGCTTTCGAAGGGAAAACACCAGGACTAAAGATAACGGAGTCAGCGGGAGTAGAATGGATTCCGATCGATTGATGGGGCATCTCGTACCATCCTTCCGACTTGCAGTCACATGTGAAGGGGCGAACACCAACATGACGCCTGGAGTTTGGGACGGAAAGAGCAAAACATCCCCAACGGGCAAGAACGTTAAGAATCAGATGTCCAAGTAAGGAAAGAACAGACCTAAGGTGCTCAAGCATGCGGTCACACCTGATGACGAGCAGCTGTAAGTAAGTCCTCATACCCGTCTCATAGAAACATACCTAGCAAGTTGCTTTCCGCATTCCGAACCCTCTGTCCAAAACAAACACTGGTATCTCTCTGAATGATTCTCCTCGATCTTGGACGTAAATTGGAGAAGAAGCTGTGCGTCTGGCTCCTTCTGATTAGTTCTTCGCCACATCGCATTCATGACGTGCAAAAGTCTCTCTCTGAATATCCTATGACTTTCAGACGATAACGGAAAATATTCAAACATATTTTCTGGAGTGGAAACTGGGGCTAATCGCACGGCGGATTGGGGACTTTGTGGCGGATGAGCGTTAGGTGTGTCAACCGCACCCTCTACGACCTCATTCCGTACAATAGAAGCTGGATGTGCTTCTATTGAATCCGGTAAATCTTGGTTTCCCGTCATGGAGGTTGGGGTCGAGGCGGTCGAGTGCAATGTAGTTGTATTTGCTGCATGTCCCCAATGATAGGATCCACGAACCAACGAGGTCTCCACAGAAGAAGAGGAAGTCGGGTGCGTAGGACGTTGACGAATGGCAAATTGCAAGCTTGCTGGTAATGAGATTCGGAAAACCGTCAGCTCTTATTTTATCGATACGCGGAAACTGAGGTTGCAACAGACCGTCTCGAAATCTACCATGGTGAGATAACGAATCCGTTCGCATAGTTGCACCACTGAACGACGACTGATACCTACTTCTCCATTCGTCAGGCGTGGCCCATTGAGGGGATTCCATGGATGAAATTGTAGAAGAATTTACTGCGGAGAACTGTGGAACGCTGGAAGGTCGCTCATACGTGCTGGAATGAGGAGCTAGACTCCCAAAATTTAGTGATGAATGCTGGCTATTCTCGCTCGGGATGCCTTGGTGCTGTCCAGTAGCTAATACCAGGATATTTCACTTAGCATAGAGCGGATTACCCATCGTAAAGCCTACCTATTGCATGCTGAGGGTGTGGCGTTGTGGTTGTCGTTGGCGCAACGACATGGGGCGTTGACCTGTATGCTTGTGCGAGTTGGAGGGATGTTCCTATCAGAGTAGAGGGAAAGGACTGAAGCGAAGGTTGAGAATAAGATGACTCTGCCCCAGGGGATGGCCTCTGCATTGAACTGGCTCGTTTGGAAGTAAGGTGCCCTTTCCTTAAATAAGAATCCTGACTAGACGTAGAAAAATGAATGCCTCACTGTCGCTATGATGGTAATCTGGCTGATTGTGAGGAATGTAAGGGTTCATGATTGTGGTCCGCTGGAAGCATGAATCGACGCTCACCACTTTAATATGCTGACGTTTTACTTCTATTCCTCCTATTCAAGAAACCGAACAAGCAATAGTAAGGTACGTCGGTGGACCGGGGAAACGGCGATTCCTGCTCCGAGTTCAGTCAACATTCTTACGTGCGTATCAGAGAAAGTTTGTGAGTGAGACCCTGCGGATTCGGTAAGAAATTGCGGTGTTTTCGGCCTCCTTTCAACATTCGATAAGTGTGACACTTGCGACAAAGGGAATCGTCTTGATCCACCGATTCAGTTTGCACAATCCAGGTATTGATGCGAGAGAGAGTAAGCCGGCAGCAACAATCGACGGCATGCAGTTACGGAATTGGCGAGCCACTGTTGACTAATCCGCATTTTACATGGACTTATGAGTAGCCAAGCAGTGTGATCTTGTAAAACAGCCGGCTTTGCAAATATTGTGGTCGAACGCGGGTGAGATTTGACAGCGCCACTATTGATAAGGACCGGCACATTGCACATCAGGGCACGAATCATCAGAGCGAGTGACCGAGGCTATTCCCATAAGAGGCAGAAGAAAGCAAATGTTGGCTCACCCCGAGTAAGATTTTGGCACTTCTTTATTCTAGTGTGCAGTGCTATCCGCGGCACGAAGGTGATCGTCGTTTGGAGAGGATGGGGGTTAGAGAAGCAGCAACCGCCGAGAGTGCAATGGGTTCCGGAACGAAACTCGGTTCACTCCCATGTAAACGTCATCCCTGAAACGGGTTTGAATACTTTTGCGGTCGGGGCTGTCGTTCTAGATTGGTATTGTCAGCTGTGTCCCGAGTATCTGCAGAGATGCGTTTATCTGGAGCCTGCCATTTTCTCCGATAATTACTGAAATTATTTCGAGTCCTGCTTCGTTCTCACTTTAAGGCAGCGATTCGTTTGTAAGCCCTGTATGGGGTTGAACTAATTGCAAATCCCCGTTGGAAATGGGAGTGTCATGATCGATCGCCATCCAGGGAGGCGGCGACACCAGCGTTCGATATAGAGTTTTGGTATTGCTCCTGACAGCGAGCTTATTCCCCATAATCACCACTTGGCGATCGTAGGAAGTGGTGTAGGACATCTATCAGCGAGATTTAAGGGCCAGAGCGGAGACAGGACAAGCATCTTTTTGTCACCCAATTGTTGAAACGTATCGGACTGTATCTAGACAAGGACAAAAAACATCAATTTCAAAAGTATGCATATTTGTTACCTCTAAGTCGGCCAGAATGGGAGATTCTGAGCACCACGACGCTTGCTATGTTCAGGCTAATCCAATCACTAGTTGGCCGTTTCACTTGTCGCGTGGTTGTTCGACATGAAACCGTCATTTCGACGGAGCGCATCTTTAGCAGTTCCCAACATATCCTCACGATTCTGGAGTATCCCTCCTGAATGATTGTCGAGGGAGTGTCCAAGAATATCGATCGACTGTATGTCCGCCCTACAAGAAGGTCAATTTCTACGCTCGGTTGACATGTTTAGCGACTCGCTCTACGCCTTGCTGTATGCGGTCAAGAATGCAAGCGAGCATGTCAAAGATCCCTGAGAGCGCAGAATATATATCAATATAGATCTGGTCAGTAGAATTCAACCGGACCTTCTCCACCAGAGAGCCAATCATTCGCGGAACACGACGCCCAGTGCTCTTTGCGACGTCTCCATCGGGCACGATTAGCATCGGCGTACTTAGAAAACGCGTTAGTGCACATTGGGATCGAGTTTCCTAACCTAGGGCTCGCGACGTCATTCTGAAGTGGAAGGATTGGTCGGGAATCGTCGCTGGTGAGGCCTGCTGGGGGAACTGAGGATTTCGTTGCAGATTTACTGCTGCATGAGACACCATCTTCATGCAAGTCGTCAAACATGTCGTTTTTGTTAGAATATTGGATCGGAGGGATCTCCTAGCACCATCGTGTCGGTCACCTGGCTCTTTCCTCAAGTGAAATCCCTCACCAATTTGTCCAGAGCATCGCCTTCTTCTTGGTTCAACTTACGGCGTTTATTCTTCAATTCCCTGGGGGATAGATCATCCTCGACAATGGGGTCGGAAGCAGGATGTTCAGTCTGGAAATTGAGAGGTTGCATTCAATTGAGCCGGGATAGGTGATTCCAGGAGAAAGTAAGCATTTAACATCTCAAACCAGGTCTGAGCAACCTACCCAGCCATCCACGAGACTAGAGAACATATCGGGAGGAATTGACAAGCCATAAGGTCGAGGGCTTCGAAGACCCTCTTCAACATCTCCTGACCCTATTCGTGGCGAAACCTGGGGGAATCTGGCAGATATTACAGAGTTCCGGCTAGAAGACGGCTGGGGGGTTTCCAGAAGACGTCTAGGCGCACCGAGTGCGCCAAAGACGCGTCGATCACTTGAATTTGGGTATTTCTTCATATTTTGGCTCGAAATCACGTAGATGCGCTGGCTCGCTCGTGTCGACACTTTTGCCACCATGACAGTCGACGATGAGAGAAGGGTAAGTCAGCATGACAACCACAGCAAACAGTAGTCAGCAAGGAGATATCCCAAAACATGTGAGTGGGTTGGTTAGGACTTAAGCCTCATATGACACTCACAACGTTCAGCCTCTAGTTGACACACGAAGGGAGTACAAAGGCGCGTCCTCAGATGATTCTGTAGAGATAAGAGTACTTTAGGATCATTATCTGTAGTTGTATCCACGAAAACACGCGCTTTTGCTGTACCAAGGCGAGCTGTTGTGGTTAGAGTTCTTTGACCGTACCACATTCAACATCATCCAGCTTAGAGCCTTCTGCCTCTGGCTCTCTTGTTCCAAATATCACCAAAAATGTTCAAGACGACAAACCCGCGTTTGTTTCGTGTCGCCAAGTTTGCCAAGAACACGCTGTTTCTGGAGCTTGCCCACCACCTCTTCCCAAAGCTCAGACAGACACGAAATAATATTTTCACGAACTTTTGATGACAGGAGAAACATTTTGCATCCTGATAGGCGCACTCTGTGTGCTTCCTCACCTTGCCTATGGCGCGATAGATTGGAAGAACATGGGTCGGTCCTTGTTACGAAGATCTTCACCGATTGTCGGGACAAATTCACAACTTTTGGAGAAGAGAGCAATCAACAAGACTGTCTGGGTGAGCTCACACTCGTATGAAGGAGAAAGTTTCTTCGAGTAAGTTTCCTAGTTGCTCCACTATGGACTCAAACGACCTGGCAAACAGCGAATGGATCTTTTGGAATTACCAGGATCCCACAAAGTAAGTTTATGGAAATTTACGTGTGATTGCTGGTTGACAGAGCCCATCAACAGTGGTTTAGTAGAGTAAGCATCTTACACTAAATTATCCCCACGATGTAATTCTGTCGCTTTAGATACGTAGACAGAGATACGGCGTTTCGAGAAGGACTCGCATACATTACACCAGAAGGCAGAGCCAATATGCATGTCGACAGCAAGACGGTCTTGACACTCCAAGAGGTTATGTCCAGAACCAAGCTCAGAAAGAGGTGCGTTAGAAGCCAAATACTTTGTATACTTCCAACATTTACTCTCCTAGTATTCGGATACACTCCAAAACACTATATAATCAGGGACTCTTCATTCTGGACGTGGCTCAAGCACCTTGGGGATGCGGTAAGCCAGTAGCGTGCATATCAATGTGTCCTCATCAAATTTAGCAACATGGCCCGCATATTGGCTTACTGGATTCAACTGGCCCGGAGACGGAGAGGTATGTGCCTTTGACGCTGGATACAACTATCCTAAATGTGCACAGATAGATATTATTGAAAACGTTCACAGTGTCCTCTCGAATCAAGTTGCATGGCACACAGATCCAGGTACAGTATCTTGGTTATACGATGATAATCCACTCACCTGGACCCAACGTCAGGGTGTTGGTTGACAACGCCCGGTAACTTCACTGGGACTGCTGGTAGCACGAACTGGTAATATCTTCAAGGACACCAAATATGCCAAACTAACACCAATGACAGCGACGCAAGCGTGAACTATAATAAAGGTACAGCTCTCTGTATTATCGATTCATGGTACTTAATTCTTCTAGGATGTGGAATTGTCGATCAAAGTATCGCATCATTTGGCCCGACCTTTAACGAGAAGGGTGGAGGTGTTTACGCGATGAAATGGGATGATATGAGCATCGACGTCTGTACGTATGGCTCTAGACCATTTAACCAAATGCCGACCATCCTACCTAGGGTTCTTCTATCGCAGTGCTATTCCACGGAACATTCTAGATGGTTTGCCTGATCCATCTGCATGGCCATTACCGTCTGCCTCTCTTTCCAATGTAGGCTGCAACATCAGAAAGTACTTTAAGAACCAAATGTTGATCTTTGGTGAGTCCTTTATCGATCTCGGATGCAGATGTTCATTTCGGAAAATGTTCAACTCTAGATACTACACTATGTGGTACGTATTATTAGTGGCTTAAAGTACACAGCTGACAAGAGACTTCAGGTGATTGGGGTACGTACTTTCAGGTCCGCCGATTCCTTGACCTTGCTTATTGAGAAATCTTTGATAGCTGGCACCTCGTGCGTTTTATCTCCTTTCCTAAGCACGTGATACTTATTCGTTTTAAGATATTCGGTCCTTGGATGCCCCGGTTCATGTGAGGAGAAAGTCATGGATCCTCACAGTTTCGAAGTGAGTGTTCAGGCTCGAATGAGTAATTTCTAATCAATTTCTTGGCAGAATGCTACTTGGAGCATTAATTATCTCAAGGTCTACAACAAGACGGTCATTAACACTTCATACCTGGAAGCAAATGCGGGGCGAGTTCAGCTCGCTGTTCTATCTCGAGTCTCCATCGGGGTAGCTTTCCTCGTATTCCTTGTTCTTTCTCTTTAGAACCTGTTATGTATATCGAAATGAGATATCTGCTATGCACTACTGCAAGGATTTATCTAATCTTTATCGCCGACAGTGTTTATTAATAGTGAGCGCCTCGAGCACTTGAACCTCTCCACCTCTTCCCAAGCCTCAGACGGTCAAGAAACAGTAATTTCACGCACTTTAATGACAGGAGAAGTACTTTCTGCCTTGATAGTTACACTTTGTGTACTTCCTCACCTTGCCTATGGCGCGATAGATTGGAAGAACATAGGTCGGTCCTTATTACGGGGATCTTCGCCGATTGTGAAAACGAATTCTCGACTTTCGGAGAAGAGAGCAGTCAATAAGACTGTCTGGATTAGTGCACACTCGTACGAAGGGGAACATTTCTTCGAGTGAGTTTCCTAGTTGCTCCAATATGGATCACTCAAGCGACCTGGAAAACAGCGAATGGACATTTTTCAATGAAAAGGATCCCACAAAGCAAGTTTATGGAAATTTACGTGTGATTGCTGGTTGACAGAACCTATCAACAGTGGTTTAGTAGAGTAAGCATCTCACATTAAATTATCCTCGCGAAGTAATTCTGTCGCTTTAGATACGTAGACAGAGATACGGCTTTTCGAGAAGGACTCGCATACATTACACCAGAAGGCAGAGCCAATATGCATGTCGACAGCAAGACGGTCTTGACACTCCAAGAGGTTATGTTCAGAACTAAGCTCAGAAAGAGGTGCATTGGAGACCGAATACTCTATATGTTTCTGATTTTCACTCTCCTAGTGTTCGGATACATTCCAAAACCCTATACAATCAGGGACTCTTCATCCTGGACGTGGCTCAAGCACCCTGGGGATGCGGTAAGCCGAAAGCGTACATCCCGGCATCCTCTCATCGACTTTAGCAACATGGCCCGCGTATTGGCTTGCTGGATTCACCTGGCCCGACGACGGAGAGGTATGTGACTTTGACGAAGGATATACTCTACTAAATATGCGCAGATAGATATCATTGAAAATGTTCATAGTAATCTCTCGAATCAAGTTGCATGGCACACAGATCCAGGTACAATGCCTTTGGTTATACGACGATGAATCACTAACCAGGTCCCAATGTTAGGGTGTTGGTTGACAACGCCGGGTAACTTCACTGGGATTGTCGGTAGTACGAATTGGTAATATCGTCAAGGACACTAGATATGTCAAACTAACATTGACGACAGCGACGGGTATGTGAACTACAATAAAGGTACGGCTATCAATATCATCGGTTCGTGATAATCAATTTTTCTAGGATGTGGAATCGTCGATCAAAGTATCGCATCATTTGGCCCGACCTTTAACGAGAAGGGTGGAGGTGTTTACGTTATGAAATGGGATGATATGAGCATCGACGTCTGTACGTATGGCTATAGATAAGCTAATCAAATGCCGATCATCCTACCTAGGGTTCTTCTATCGCAGTGCTATTCCGCGGAACATTCTGGATGGTCTGCCTGATCCATCGGCATGGCCATTACCGTCTGCCTCTTTGTCCAATGTAGGCTGTAACATCAGAAAGTACTTTAAGAACCTAATGTTGATCTTTGGTGAGTCCTTTATCGACCTCGGGTATAAATGTTCATTTTGGAAAACGTTCAACTCCAGATACTACACTATGTGGTACGTACTATTACGTGTTTAAAGCACACAGCTGACAAGAAACTTCAGGTGATTGGGGTACGTACTTTCAGGTCCGCTAATCGTAAACCCTACTTATTGAGAAGTCATTGGTAGCTGGTACCTCGTGTGTTTTATCTCCTTTCCTAATCATGGAACACTTATTTGTTTTAAGATACTCAGTCGTTGGATGCCCTGGTTCATGCGAGGAGAAAGTCATGGATCCCCACAGTTTCGAAGTGAGTGCTCGGGCTCGAATGAGTGATTTCTAACCAATTTATTGTCAGAATGCTACGTGGAGCATCAATTATCTCAAGGTCTACAACAAGACGGTCATTAACACTTCATACCTAGAAGCAAATGCGGGGCGAGTTCAGCTCGCTGTTCTATCTCGAGTCTCCATCGGGATAGCTTTCCTCATATTCCTTGCTCTTTCCTTTTAGAGCCTGTTATGTATATCGGAATTAAATATTTTGCTATGCATTGCTGCAAGGATTTATCCAATCTTTCTCACCAACAGTGTTTCCTAGTGAGCCTGCGAGATCGCCTCGAGCACTTGAACCTCCCCACTGCCCAAGCTGGCATCGACGTTCACGACAGCGAAAGGCAAACCAGCTCGGAGGGTCTCGCTGTCGTCAGTGACTCTACAGATGCAGTCAGGACCCTCTAGTGCAACGAGACCGGCCCATCGAGCGACTGAGTCCTCGGTGCATGCCTTCAACTTGGACAATACGACGCCAGTGGCCCAACCACCAACCGCAATCCCATCTTTTAATGCTAATGCACCCTATGAAAGGATAATTTCATCCACAATCAACCGAATAAAGACAAAGGTTCGCCTGCCATCGTTGTGTATCGATTGCTTACCCAGATTCTGCGGGCTGGTATTGAACAGCTGCCATGCAATTCAGGAACTCCAGTCAGTGTACTGGAACAGGACGAAGCTTTCAACCAAGCTGTTGCGACCATTGTCCACCTGTCTCGCCACCGTCTCGACCATATCACCATGACACTCTGTGATATGCTCGACAAGATGCATGGAGTATGTCTCCTACCTTTAATGTCGTCGGATACTAAGGTTTTGTCAGGATAACCCAGCTCATGAGAACGACTTAGCCTATTATCAGTCACAACTGTTACTCGCCAAGATCCTTGCCTCTGCTATGTACTTTCGTTGGGAATCTCATAAGGAAGAGACCATTAATATGGCGGGAAATCACCAGCCCATCTCTCCAAATGAAGTAAACGGCACCGACTCGTCTGTTTGGATAGATCCCCCGGCCCTGGATGACAAAGTTGCCAAGTACACCATGAGTGTCATGGTGCTATACATGAAACAGACAAGTTCCTGGTGCGATCGGCCAAAGGCTTCCGGTCACATTCACTCCGATACGCACTACGATGATGAGTCGATCGACAATCAAGTATTCTTTCCTTCATCAATGGCCAAATCACCACTTCCAGTAACATCCTCACTCTCCCGACGACAAGGCCCGACGACACGGCGGACAGCCTCCATTGGAGGCATTGGCACCCCCTTGAACATCTCCGAATTCGGTCCATCAGCCAAGATTGTTCCATTCAGTTCGCCTATCCTGGCATCGACGGTAGCATCTGTGAATGCGCTTATTTCCAAATACATCAACAAGATCATATTCTATATCTCGGCGTCCAATTGGCCGGTTGTCTTTGCTCGGATCCGACAAAAGATTCATTTCTTTGCGAGCGGCTCAGAGGAAATACACGATAATACTGATATGAAGCTTCTCTCGTATTGCGCTATGGATCAAAAGAGGCTAACTCAGCTTTTCCAAGAGCTTTCTTCTCTTCTTGTCAGCATGAAGAGAGAAGCTCAGTCGTCTATTTCCCTTTATCTTCGTAATTCCATCTGGAACTGGGTTAACGGATTCCCTGAACAATTTGGGGAGGTCATTGTTTCCCAGAGGAAACTCGAAGGAGCACCTGAACGAGTATTCGACACGCTATATCAAATGATGCAAGATTCTAGCATAATTAACAACAGCAGGCGTATAATTTGGCCCACTCTAGCGGCTCTCCTCGCAACAAGTCCAGAGCGCCTTCGACAGTCGGAAGCTGCCATGACTGGAATGACAGGTGGAAGCAGTCGTACGGTAAGCATAAATATCCCTACTGATATGATTGATTCGATCTGACTGTTGACAGTTGAACGCATATCTACCAACCGTCTCGGCCACATTGCTAAACCGAGATACCAAACAATCTGACGTAGCAATGGTCTGCTACCTTGACCTTTGCAAGGCGGCTATATCCCTACCGTCTTCAGTGGATCAGTCAGCCTTGCGCTCTCTTGCGCCCGACCTGGCTCACGAACTCAGAGTGTGTATTATGGCCCATACAATGAGGTTTTATTAACACTGGTCCAGAGCCGAATCATGTCCCCTTCTCAAGGCTTCAAGCCATTTTATGAGTCCTATGACCCAATTGACGTGAATCTCTATGCCGACGTCCTGGCTGCAATATTCCGATTCCATCCTGTTGAAGCTATGAGGAGTGTCTTCGTGACCTGCTTAGCCTCGGAATCGGATGCCGTCAAGACATGTGTCGTGAGATGCTTTGTTACACTCATCTCGGAAGCCAAAAAATACGAGATGCAACCGTCAGTAGAGCCTCTCTACGGAAAATTCGCCAAAAGTCTTCGAGATGTTCTTCTAGGAGTCTTACGGAAGCATGAGCAGGATCCGTCGAGCCGCCAGCTTCATTCCAAGTCGACCGTTCGACCCTGGGCAAAGAAGTATGGAGCAGACTATTATAGCGATAGTAATCTCCTCCTCCTGACACTACTCACTCTATACCGCTTGGATGTAGCTTTCTATTTCCATGGCCTAGAGGATCGCTCCGAGGACGATACAATCCGCGACTGTGTCGTACTCCTTTCGCCACATCAAGACCCAACAATACATGCAACAGTAGCAAAAACAATGCATACAATAGCTCTCGGGCTTTCAATAATCCCGCCTGAGGACCCTGTATATGATGTTGCTCGTCGACATATACACCGAATGGGGCAAGTCACGAATCAAAGAATGTAGAGCTTTCACTGACTAGCTCCAGATTGGGTATTCTTATAGCCTCTTGCGCGGGAGCTATGGTAGCCCGTTCAAACATCGAGTATTTACGAACATATTTCTCATTGATCAACATGGTTCTATGGAATTGGGACCTTGGTGTGCGTGGTTGCTGTCTTGATTTTCTCGCTCTAACTTCTCTCAAGTTTCTTGATACGACTGGTGCTGTGTGGTCCAACAACGGTATCATTCAAATGCGAGCTCTTGGAGCTGCAGCATCCGTCACCTGTCTTGCAACAGCCCCCTTAGATATCGCAGTTCTTGCTGCCAGGACTGTGCGGGGCCTCACCCAGAGGGAAGTACCCTTAGGAGCGTTGCCCCAGACCATTTATGCCCAGGACGAGGATAGGACGAAAGTAATTTCTACATTGCAAGCCATCGGAGATCCCAACGTGCCCGTTTTAGGTATGTATGTCCCATCATGGATAACCAAGCACCAAACCGGCGATTCTAGGTCGGGTTGCTTTCCAGAGGCGAACCAGACGTCTCATCAGGGCTATGTCTCGTCCAAATGCCGTGCAGGCAATCGGGTGGGCGGAATTATTTGATTACTGGGTGAAGATCACCGAAAGATACCTGAGCCTTGTCAAGACTGGCTCCGCCCCAGAGGTGTGTATTTTACATGCTCGCACGTCTGTCTATATATTCAGCTCTCGTAGGAACAAAAGATCGAGTGGCAGAATACCACACTTCTTTGTGCCTCTCTTTGTGGAGGAGTGTTTCTCGAAAGGGATTCATACACCAAGTCGCTGGCGACTTTTCAATCTATGAGTCTTTGGTTCATATCTGAGCCTCTCCCGGAACGATTTCGCCGACAGTCTGATTTCGAAGCACTATTACGAGAATTCGTGGCAGCTCTTGTGGAACTCCTAATTCATGAAGACCCTTCTGTCCGTGATACCGCTAAAGAGGCCCTAGGATCCGAGTCTCAATTTCAACTCTATTCAATGATCCTGTATCAGCTTGACAGGTAAGAAGCACAAGCTCATTGACAACCCGACGTCCTGATATCATTCATAGTGTGGTAACTCGTCTTTACGATCGGAGACTTCCTGAATGGAACCCAACAAACACCCCGATTCTGGTTGAGCAAGTACGTTGCTAACTCTAAGTACATCGTTGGTCTGGCTGACGACAAACCAATAGACAATATCCATACTCAAGTTGATATTTGACCGAGTAGAAACGGTGGCAGATGCAACTTCCATCACTGTCGACATCAGTCACATTATGCTCCAGCTTGCCGCTTTTCTCCACGGTTGGCCCAACGTCTTGAACACGATCCGTATCAAAACCAAATTTTGCGCCCTTTCAATCTCTCTCTTCGTGAAGTCCGATATCTTCCCGATAAAGAAGAGCGTCAGCGTTCGGAACTCGCTCTTGGATAGCATACACCAGTGGGTAACCACACTCTCGGTATGTTATACATTGTCATTTTGATTATCGTGCTCAATTATAACGGAATCAGGAGGAGTGGACCGGGTTCAATGATCAAGAGCAGTTGCTCAAAATGCAGGCTGAATTAGATGTCAGCTGCATTCAAGCCGCTGCAACACTACTCGACAAATTACGACTCCAACCATTAGACGGTGCCACCGGGCTGGATTCTGGACAAGCAATCTCGAGACTATTCAGCAAGTACTTAACCTTCTTTGTGGCTGCGTTAGAAAAGTTAGGAGCGACTGAGGTTCGTCCCTGGAGAAACCCGTCAGCTTATACTCAGTCTTAGCCAGGACTCCATGAGCGACCGTGGATCGGCGACCAGTAAGCCAGGAAACACTCTGAACAAAGAACAAGGCAATATTCGGGAACTTGCAATAATGGGTATCTCGAATATGTTGTCCGCAAATATGGACGCAGGGCTGAAGCACTGTTTATCATATGGCTATCACGATGACCCGAAGATGCGAGCCACGTTCATTCTAATCTTTACTCGAGTCCTCCGCCAGGGTGCCCGTTTCGATGGTGTCGAAACGGCCCCTACACAACCAAGGCAGCGCCGTCTATGCGAGGTATCTACACTTCTTCTACTCGTTCAATTTGCTGACGCTCTTTCAGATGGTCAAAAATGACATGTTACTAGCAATCGCCGTTTGTGAGACGACATCGGTCAATGAGATTGACATCATGCTACCCGTAATGGTCAACATTTTTGATACGCGATCGAGTCTTCTTGCTCTCCTGAAGTCATTGATAGACAGGGAGGTGACTCGCAGTGGTAGGTCTATCATTCCCTATCTAGGCCGAACTCACACCCTTTTTAGACAGCCCTACCGAACTATTCAGGGCCAATACAATGTGCACGAGACTCCTCGCCAGTGTGGCCAAAGTTCACGGATATAATTATTTACGCATGATACTCGCACCTTTAGTCGAGGAGATGTCACAAAATCAGACAGATCGTGGGTTCGAACTTGATTCAAACAAACTCAAAGCCGACGAACTTCAAGATAATCTCAATAACATCAAAAGGATGGCGCAAATATTCCTGGATGTTATAACCGGATCTGCTGGACTACTTCCACCGTAAGAACACTTGAGTTCGAGTTAATCCGAGGTCATACTGAGACCTTGTCCAGCCTTTGTCGGGAGCTTTGCGCACATATTGCTGATACAGTGTTCGTATGCAGGACTATTACTTTGTGTACAGGTTGCTAACACGTCAAAAAAGTTCTGAACGCTGGCCAGAAAGCAAGTATGCCGCGGTTGGAGGTTTCCTGTTCCTTCGGTAAGCTAGACGTGTCTCTTGGAATGCTATCTCATCTTGTACAGGTTCATTTGCCCGGCTATCGTATCACCGGAGACTGTGGACCTACCTACGGATCCATCTGTTCGAAGAGGATTGCTCTTCATTACCAAAATTGTCCAAAACCTCGCGAACAATGTCTTATTTGGTAAAGAGCAGTTCATGGTTGTGCTTAATCCTTTCCTCGAAGACAACATTCTCTCAGTTACACATTTCCTTTCAGAAGTTGTGGTAAGCCGAACCTGTCTGGGTCAATAGTTTCGACTGAGCCTCCGATTTTGCGCAGACATTGCCCGAATATGATCAAGAAGAACCTGAAGAATGGCATGGGACGTCTTATGACGAGGCGGACTCTATCGTCTTACATCGATTCTTCCACCGGTCTGCAGATAAAGTTGGAAAAGAGCTGCTTAGCTTTACCCGACTATCGACAGACGACGGAGGGAATCAAACTGGAAAGCAAACTTGGGATAATCTCTGCTCAACACTTGTGGAGATGGGACAGCCTATTACAATTCCGCCTCCATCGAAGGAGCTGGCATCTAATCACTCGTTCTACCAAGAATTTATGCGAAATAACGAACATCGCCCGGTAGAACCTGTCCGGGACCTCTTCATTACGCTCCCCACCGCACCGGTGAGATCGTCTCTTTTCTTCCCAATTCGAGCTAATAAATTCGGTCCAGGGACATAACCCAGTATACGCTCTTCTTCTCCACAAAATCAACGTAGAGGCTATCGAGTTAGATATCCTCACATTGCATATATTCAAGGTAGGCGAAAGCTCCCTTGTAGATTCTTTTCTTACAACTTCATCAGACAATTTCATCTCGGAATCAGACATTCGATGTCATTATTGACTGCACTGGGTTCACCTCAACATCAGAAGTCCCTTTACTTTGGCTCAAGGTATTCCTGGAGCGCTGTCCTCACGATTTTGTGCAAAATTTCTCCACTGCATTCATTCTCAATTCCAACAATGCTGCAATGAAGTTCCTTCGCAAGCTTTTCCACATGAGTGGCGGAATCCAGATAGCCAAAACGTGCTTGGCCGTCTCTTCACTGCAAGACCTGAAAAGGCACCTGCCCAACGTCACATTCGAAGGCCATTTACAAGCCGGTAAATCATGCTGTTTGTTTCATTGGATGAATCTCACAGGTCCCGTCATAGCCGAATTCGAACATGAGAAAGTCGTCGTCTACAATCAAGTAGCCCAACAATCACGACACGGGATGCGACTTCCCGTGTCTCTCTTTATCTGCGAAACCCATATTCGCATCATTTCTGTATGTCTTATTAATCTCTTGCGCCTAGTGCTAACTTGGCTGTAGCTTCGATCTCAAGCAATCTGGCCTGGTCTAGAATGCCATATCAATGAAATCATTCTCTTTGCAGATATTGGCGACGTATATAATGTTTCCACTGGCCATGATGCGAACGAGTTCATCGTACGACGGAGTCGGTACGGTGGCACGTTATACTTTTCGTCGCTGGAGCGCGACGCCATTGTTCACGTACGTGATTTCTTCATTTTTGTAGTTAACGCATCTCATCGCACTATCAAGACGATCCGCATGGCAAAGGGGAAGTCCAGAGTTGAAAATGTTCAGGCATATGAGAGAACATATTCTCCTTGGGAAATATCTGCAACGATGCTGAACATCGCGTTACTAAATCTGGGTTCTGAGGATAGCACGCTACGCTCGACTGCCTACGACTTGACATGTGCTGTGTCTAGCTCTCTGAACTACGAAGATTCTCAGACCATTCCTATCAACGGTTCGTCGTCACTGTTTGTACTATGATGTACATTAACACTCTCTAGGAGGACTTGTTCCAGCCAACCCTCAATCTCTGGCGTGGCATATCAGTGAAAAGCTCTCGGTTCATTGCCCTAACCTCACGCTCGACTTCATTACCGAGTTTGCTCGTGGATTTTACAAGTCTCCTCATTCTCAAAAGGCGACATGTTTGTATTATCTTCAGCCCTGGATCAAGAATCTCTCCGCTACCCCTGATCCGTCCACATCTGCGGCGAGCATGGGAACACGATTGCGGGAATCATTCAGAATACTTATTGACCTTGTAGTCAAAGATCAAACGGTAATGATTCCAAATACTTCATTGATCCTTGTACTAATGATATCGTAGCTTTCTCCTGTTATTCAAAGAACGATATGGTCTGAGGTCGCGAAGCTGGAGCCCGCATCGATCTCTATCGCTCTGGACGAACTCGTTAGGGCCGCTGCAGATGGAGGAATAGGTTCGACTCGATGTACGCTTGCGGCTGAGACGATTGTCGTAATCTCTTCGATCAGTGTTCGAGGAAAAATATTGTCCAAGTTACGCAAGGTAAACTATGTTCTTTCTTTCTCCCGAAATTCTGCTCATATCCCATAGGCGATCGGGAAGACAACTCTTCGACCTTCACAAACCTTGGTTTCTAACACATCCTGGAACGAAGTTGCGGCAATTTCTCGGCTTGTTCTTTATGCAAGCTATAATACCAAGATTCCGGCACACAATCAGCTTTTTGTGGCCGAGATGGCCCACATAATTACTCTCTTAGCAGGATCTGGACCGGTTCTGATGCGCACGACTATCCACAGTATGGCTATGAACCTTGTACAAGCACTTTTCGTGAGCAAGGCAGACGACACGTCCGTAGCTCCCAAGTTAAAACAACTCCTGGAGGAAGGTCACGGTTCGAATGTCCTTAAGATGTTTGGTCTCGTTTCATATGGGCCAATTGGCGAGTATGGGCTGCCAGATTCGACTTCGGATACTCTTTCAATTGACAAGCTGGAGGAGTTGGCAAAGTTCATGCTCAAGATACTTTCGCTGGGCGCACAGTCATCTTGTAGGTGCTGAAAAGTACTCGAAAGGCGGTTCTGATTGTACTATACAGCTGGTTCCAACCTCATCAATGTTTGGCGGGCTCGCTGGATGAGCTTGGTAGTATCCACCGCATTCCATTGTAGCTATATTCAATCACGCGCATTCATCGTTATGGGGATTCTAGCCAATTCAGACGTGGATGATGACCTGGTGTACCAGATCCTCGTTGCGTTCAGGAACTCACTCGACCCAACTCCAGAAATGGATATAGCCACGCCCGTTGGAATACTGCGCTGCCTGGCTAAGATCATCACCGGAACACCACGAAATGGGCGATATTTGACGCAAATCGTCTGGCTGGGTATCGCATTGATGGAATATGGGGACGTCACAATGTTTGCAGAAGCTGCACAGGTTCTGAAAGTGTCATTGGAAACATTAGAGCGTCAAGGTGCGCTCGATGATTCCTCGTTGACCGCGTCGTTCATGGAGTTCCGGGCACCATTGGAGGATGTATCGGCTCAGATCGACGATTATATTGGACTATCGTTTGAGAACAACTTCTCGTTTTCACTATCAGCAATCATCATTCGTGGTTTGAGACACCCTCAGACACACGTGCAAGAAGCAAGCTCGGCGTTGCTACGAACCCTCCTCCGGCTTTCCGTTCGGAATGCACCGGGAGCTGGGGATGTACCCCCTTCCGAACGAACTGTTCCCCTGGATGCCCTGGGTTACTTCCTTGCGTTGATACCAACCGTCCCTACGCCTTCAGCTGTCCACACATTGATGCGAGATGCTGGGATAGGAAGTAACTTCATCGGTAACCCAGAGAAATATGAAGACGAATCTGGACCAGCAAGGATACCCCTTCAAGGCCTTGGGATCAAAGATAATGGCACTGCGCTCTTGGTTGCCACTGTGCTAGGTACCATGCTCAACAGCGCAACGGCAAATCCGGAACGAGAGACCCTTTTTGCCTTGTTGGCAGAGATGTCACTCGCGCATCCTATAGTGGCTGCACACATGTATGTATGCCTTTTCAGGACATCTACGTCAAGTTCACAGTTTTATAGATATGAAAGCATTCAAGATCGTGTACTCGGCGCATTCACCAACTCAACCAATCCAACGATTCTGTCCTCTGTCGGCGTCATTTTCCGAGCTTCAATGTTGGACACCGCATCTCAAAATATACAAGGGTCACGTCTCAACGGATCCGCTTCCACTATAGGAACTATGGAGAATCCCACTCAAATTGCCAGCCGCGCGCAGCTTGTGTTGCTGGAAGAAATGCAAATGAGGGGAATTCTCTCTCCCCATTCTTTCCTTCCGAGATCTGCTGGAGCCAGACTTCTTCATTGCATACGAGAACTCATCCTGCGAATCATAGAATAGCTTCCGTAGACCTGATTAATTGCGATTTGTTGTTTCGTCCAATTGTTACTTGATTCTGTTGTATTCTAATTCTCATTGTAATAGCAAGTGGCTTGTACGAATCCTCTCTTTCTGGGGTCAGCCATTATCGCACTTGAACTCGGCCTTTCCTGGCCCCATGGAAAGGACACCCACATCATCTCGACCACTGACACCAACATCACCTATACGAAGTGAAACCAACGCCAGTGAACATAGTCTTCAGTACGATGACGACTTAACCAACGCGCTCGCCGCCCTACGCAACTTCTCCAGTAGGGCAACCACGCCTCTAGAGCTCAGATGCTGCTGTGGAAAAGAGGATTGCGAATCACTGCAAGAGTGGAAGGAAGTGGTCAATAAGCTGGAGAAGGAGCTGGTTCTCAGTGCCGGTAAGCATCTGCCTCCGATCGAGTGCTATGGTCAATATGGCTCATAATCATCCCCCGCAGAGGTGGGACAGGCCCTCCTACATAGACATGACGCATTCGTACGCAGCCAAGATTCCCTACGTGCGACGGCAGATCGCAATGCTCAACTGTATTCTGACTCTCGCGAACGTGTGGCGGCGCTGAACACCGCAAATAACCAATTAGTGGCAAGAATGTCACTCCTCGTTAAGGAGAATACTGCTATTGAGAGACGGCTCACTCAGGCGATGCTCAACTTGGAAGTGGCAGACGCATCCAATCGTACATTGCTCCATGAAATCCAAGAGACGAGGGGGACTATCACCAAACTCTCGACACAGAACATGAAATCTGTCGGATGGGAGGCAAAGCTTTACTCCCTGCAGCAAGAACGCGATGACCTACGTGAGGAGCGAAAGTCAGAAGCAGCTCGCGCTCGCACGGCGGAGGCCAAAGCAGCTGCTCTGTCTGAGAAATGTGGTACGCTTATACACTTTTACTGATACTCGAAACACTGAATGGGAACATCGCAGCTAGGTTGCAGGCGGAGATTTACAATCTGAAAGAAGAAAAAGAAAACGCTCGTCGATCAAAGTCCGACTTTTCAGAAGAGATCATCCGTGACGCTCGTCTGCGGCTTGACGCATTGCACGTCGCTCTATCCGACATGCCAAAATCTGAGGACGCTGAAATGACCAGAATTTTAGAATCTTTGGTATCCGAGAATGAGGCTCTAAAGCATGACAATGCAGAACTTCAGAACCTCCTAACTGACTGCAGGGAAGACGTTAGGGAGCTACGCGAAGAAGTCGAAGAAAAGCGAGCGACCGCTCCGATAGGGGACTCCCGTTTAGATGAATCTCATCCCTTTCCTTCACGATTGGACGGATTTTCGCGTCATAACAAACGGGAAAGCTGGGCCTCTACTTCATCGGCACCGGTGTCCGTCACCTCTCCTAGGAACGAAGGGTTTCTCTCGCCTCGACTACCAATAAAGCGCGCACGAACTCCGAGTTACTCTCTTCAAATGGGAAGGAGGTCTATCATTGCCCGCAAATCACCAAGCGAGGTCGGAGAGGAAAAGATCACAGTAAGTGGACACTATGTCACTCATTGGCATAGTTCACTGAACGTACTTCTAGACAGACCCACTTTCAGGTAATGAAACCGATCCCCATCGAACCCTTCACTCTCCAGCTCCCAGCAGTAGAAGAACATCTATCAGCCGACATTCATATACCGCATCCACATACAGCATCGAGGTAGACTCCAGTAACCAGAATGATGCCGGATCTTCTTCCCCGCCGAAAGGCAAGAAAAAACAACTGCTCCTACTCACTCGCTCTCGAGGCGTTCAGACCGACCCGATTAACATTCTTCCCATTTCTCCACGTCCGCCATCCCTTCTTGATGAACACACTCCTTCCGGCACTCACTCCGAGACTTCATCCTTGCAAGAAGGAAAGACCTCCCAATTCTCTCTCCTACTAGACAAAATCAACGCCCTGTTCCATCGAATCATCCAAGCCGACATTAGAACCTTAACGAACCGGCTAAAGCGACAGCACCTCGCTGGTGCAGATGTTGGGCACCTATCACGGACTACCATCAGCTCTATCTTGAACGAGGTATCTGCTCTACGAAATCAGTTTAGGGGGATACTAGACGATGAAAGAGCAGCGGTAGTTATTTCTCGCAAGGAGTTTCGTGCGTTGCTAAAGACGTACTCGGAGCTTTTCCAAGAAATTGGGTCTCTGCGGGCTTCCGTCAACGAAGTTGTCTTGAACCCATCTGTCGGTGAAAAGTTGCGAGAAGAGGCGTTAGCAGAGGATGCACCGTCAAAGACGGCTGCAAAGCCTGCCGGAGGACTAGGTGGATGGATTGCCCCACTTTCAAAATTGTGGGCTGTATCCTCGGCGGAGGCCATCGAGAAACCAGGAGCTGCTGGAGCCTCTACAGCGGCACTCGCGCGTGCTGGTAGCTCAAGAAATCGCCTTCAGCCACCGAAGATTGCACCTAAACTAGCACCCGCCGTATCAGCCTCTACTACGACTGTCAATGTCGAATTTACCAATGCGGGCATCCGGCGAGCAATTTCTACTACCCCGGGACAAGCCGCCTTGCCAACTACAACTCAAATGGTATCGAGCTCGCCCCTTGGACCATCACGTCCACAATTGAAAGGAATATTCGCCGGATCTTCAGCCACACCATCATCATCATCATCACGAACTATGACATTAGACCGCACTCCTCCGGCTTGGAGTTCAGGTGGAACCCTAAGGGCCAGCCAGGCCAGGACACAAGGTGTGAATCTGACAAAAGACGATCGAAATTCAAATCAGGATTTCCGTCGGATGTCAAGAGTGGTCGATGCAATGGTCGATCAAAATGCGATCGACGATGAGGAGGATGACGAGCTTCCTTCCGATCTACTCCAGCGTACACTTCGACCTAGAGGCTTGTCAGACTCGTCAATACACTCGAGCCTGATCCCACATGGCCCCCCTGTCAACCGGTTGGTCACACCCGCTGGATTGGCGCTCTCGCCAACAGTCGAAAGTGCCAATGCAAGGGGCCGTTCTGGTACCTTGAATACTAGTATCACGTCCTGGCTCGATAGGGATGCCGTTCTACAGAGCCTTAGTCGCAAAATGCAAGGATTCCGCTTTGGCACTGGTTCAGACTTGATTAGCTCAAAGCCATTGCCACCGGCAGACGACGGAGGTCTATCGCCGAATGCTTTAGGCACTCCCGCAGCCATGTCCTCTTCACTCGGTGGCACTCCCACAGCTTCACGATCGCCGTTACCAGCTTCCCCACCCAAGCCTATACCTGAACGGCTAATCTCTCCCAATCACCTCGGGAGAGGCAATAGGTCGCGCTCTCCGACTTCACGAACCCCGTATAATGGGTCTAACTCCCCGAAGATGTCTCATCGGAGAACTGGCAGTCTTCATCGGCAGGCGCAAGCCTAATTCATTACAATCATAAGACCTTGTGTTCTGAATACGAAGTTGTGAAAGTATCCAGGCAGATTTCTACTGGGTATGGTTCGCTCTTGAAAGCGCGGGCTGAACTTCTATTATATGGTAGATTTTACGTGTATTATGGTGCGCAACACGCATCTCATAGAGGATTTTGTTGAGCTGTTACTGTTGTCAAAACAATACAGAATTATACCTTCATGATAACCGAAACTTCGAGCTGGGCATCTCCTCACAGTTACTCCAAGACAAAGTCATGATTTGGTACTATATATTACCAAACATAGCGCTCCGCTGTGTCATTGCGAGGTGGTTGCCGCCTTCTTTGCTTCAGTGACGAAACTATGATGCAAACTAGATGGATCTCAAAGTACGGGCCTTACTGACCACAAGCTCATTTCACCAAACTTTGGGTTTTCCCATCAAGCATTTGAGATGGTCGGTGATATTGCGATAGGGTAAAATGTATCCCTTACCCCTGGTATGAGCATATTCGATAAAACGCGACGGAAGAATGCATGGTCTTGCGTCAACATGGGCCGCACATTGCAAGCAACTTGGCTCTCACCCATGAGCTCGAAGCCTCTTCCTGGCTGACTGCGTGCTTTAACTTCTCATTATATCAAGATATAAGCTCTTATAACTCAAGTGAGCTAGGTTATGGCTGACATATCGCGCTCTACCCGTCTAGCGCTAGCACCCAACCCCAAATAACTGCGCTCTAAAGGACATCAGGGGTTTAATCGTCATATTCCATAAATAGGAAGCTATTTATGAGTGATTAAATCAGTTATATTGCTCTATTCGGGTCGCTAACTGTCTTTGGACGTAGGGGGATTTTGCGTGGATGGGTAAAGCAAAGGTAGGTTAAACCCAGCTACCTAAAGATCTTCAAAAGACAGATAAAATCACATTTGATTAGGAAGAATGCAACGTAGCTTATTTCCTCTACGTATTTTTGTGTCTGGGATACTGACTACAACAGCCAAGGGAGTATGGTACTCCGCTCAAGCTCACTACCTTTAAATAAAAGGAATCCGTGACTTCTTTGGAGTTTCATTCCTTGAGTTGAATGGCTAATTGTCCTCCAGGAAAGAGATGCCGAGTATCATTGTCTCTGTCCACTTACTGTTGGTAGAGCTCACAGTCAGACGGTATAGAAATCGTCAAATAATTATATTGAGGTAACGTCTCCGGTGATATGATTGCTAAGAGGGGGGCAATCGTGGCGTTATTAGGTTGGTTGGCTGATTGCGTCCTCCCTCCAGAAGAACCAGAACAGACGCGTTCCACCGACCAGACCAATCCGTGATACAGCATATCTCCCCAGATACCCATAAATGGACTTGTCCCTGCCAGCTGAAACGATAAGCCGTCCGCTCAGTCGACGACAGACAGAGGTTGGTCGCGTGGCCTCCGAATGTTTCGCATTTGGACGCCTCGATGAAACAAGTTTGATTTCTTTTGCCTTTTTTCCTGTTTTTTCACAGTAATTTGGGACTGCGGCCTCCTACAGGCCTCGCACAGGCCGCGCACAGGCGACCCGCTCCTCTCCAGTTGGATACCTCCACAGCGAAGTCGATAGATCGGGGACGACCCAAAACGGATTAGTTCACATAATCAGTCTTCCAGGAGGTTTCCTCGCTCGGAGTGCCGATTCATCTCGGTATCGTCTCGCCACCTGGCACAAACTGCGTTAACATACACGCTTGCTCGACATCTGTCACTAGAAAAACGTAACACGCCCCCCAAAATCAAGATGCGTTACTTAGACGGCGTAGCGTAAAACTGTCACACTGACCTTGTTGTCCCCATCTGCCATCACGGTTCTAATGACACATTCCATCCAGCCATGTAACGATCTGTCACTTAAACAATTCTG
>WSTS01000110.1:0-23052 GCA_019627755.1 Serendipita sp. 411 | reverse complement strand
GTCACCAGCTTGTACCCTTTGCCCTTCAACAACTTGAGCGCATGAGGAAGAACCACGTGAGCAGACGTATTATACGTTTCGTGGTTCAGGGCAAGAACCGTGGTTGGGTTGGTCGCAATAAAGGCATCGTAGAGAGCGATCGACTCATTTGCTGGAAACTCCCAGTCTGTGGTGATTGATTCAGTGCCCTCACAGTGGATGTAAGTGTTAGGTTATAGGCGTACCATGAGAATCGAAATTAGAAATGACGACGTCTTCGTTCAGACTAGCCGCAACAGCAGTTACGTTGGAGTTGTATGCCCCATATCTAGCGGGTTGAGTTAGAAAGATCTCGGTCGACTTGTAATCTACTCACGGGGGCCGCATATAAGCTGGGCGAAGTCCGATTATGTTCTCGATGGCTTCCTCCGTCTTCTTAAGTCTACCAAGAGCTTAAGAGACACTCAAATGAAGGAATATAGAGACATACTCGTTATAAATGGCCGTATCATTGAGCTAAAGGGGTGGATGTCAGCTATTGAGGACCCTGACAGAGGGAGTCCTCCCTACTGTAGTGAGGTCAGGGTGAGACCATGTGTGGGACGCGATCTTTTTCCGAGTCAATTCGAGTGTGTTCTCAAACCCTGGCATATCATACCTGATGACCTTGACTGAACACCTAATCACGCATGGAGATGTGAGTCACGAGACGTATACATCGTAGAAAAGGCAAAAGACTTCCCTTTTGGACTGATTTCGCGTAGTCATAGATGCAGTGGTAGCCGTTTCCACAAACGAAAAAGGTTCCTCTGGCACCTGCTCTCTGCAAGATGGTACCAATATCAACCTTGCAAGGAATCAGAGAAAATGATGAGACAAAAATTGTCGAGCCAGCCAGCCACCTGAAAGTCGTTTGGGCCGTCATCCCAAGTAAGCGCGGCAGACTTGGGCTTCTTGCACTCTGTAATAACGACACCAGACCTCTTCAGTACCTCGTTGATGGTCTCAGCTTGAACGGCGACGAGGACGCAGGCAAAGGTCAGAAAGGAAGAGATCTTCATCGTTGCACGTAACGAAAACGGGAATTTCAGCCTGATAGTAAAACCTATGATTATATCCTCCTTATGTATATACGCAAAGAAGAACGTTAGTATTGCATTGTCCGTTGTCGGCCGTAATTCTTGCGATTTGGCCACCTTTCTCCCGATGCGAGCGTGAAAACAGAAGGCGACGTCCAGTAGTAGTTAGAGCTTATTTCAGAAGGTCAAGCCTCCTTCGATTATGACCTTTTCTTTGTTCCGCATTTTGTAGAACTTGGCGTAGCGGCCTTTTCACGGAAGAGTCCAACCTGTCTCGAGGAGGCTTCTCCCCCGAGACGTCCTCCGCTTGCTACCGATGAAAGGGGTTGATTACGCCGCATTAGAATTTCTAACGCATGTGATTATCCCTTGAGTATGTTCTGACAGTCCGAGCAGATATCATACTCTCATATGCTCTACTATGGCTCTCCGAGGTTCCCGACCCCGATCACGTAGATCAGAGAGAAAACAGCGCACAATAGAGTGCCATTGAATCAAAGACTGTTGTCATCCTCGCTTGCAGTCATTGAGTGTTTCAGGGTAAATAATACAACCTTTGACAAGCCTTTGCTAATGTTGCGTCAGACCGACGGAAAAGCTAAGAAAATATAACGCTACTAACCTCGTTCTTCTCATCTATCTGAGGGAGGGAATAGTGGTATTGGGTGGGATACCCCTCAGCGATGGGCATGTATTATCGCGGTGGGCAGATAGAATCGAATTTGTGGCACTGAGCGCGCAGCCGTGTCGAGTTACGCAGGAAATATGAGACCAGGTAGGGATGAACAAGTAAAAATGGTCGAGGGAGAGTAAAGGGAAGATTAGTAGGCTGACAAAGGAGGAGGCCGGGTGGATTGTATATGTAGTTTCTTGTCTTCACGTACCATAGGAGGAGGCCAGTCAAAGGGAGGCTCAGGCCTCCAATACATACACGAGTTCTTCCGTAATTAAGATTGATACATCAGTCGAATATGGGCTCCAGTGTTGCCGAGGCAATAGAACGATAAGTCAATGGACCTGTAAGTCTCAATCAGAATCCGTAAGAGTGTGGCATTGGATAACGAGTACTCACTATCCATCGAGGATCCACTGAACACGTAAAGAGAATCCAGATCATAATTAGGAGCTCTGCAAGCACGGTCACGGCTCCACGAATAGACGTTCTGTTGTTCGTTCCATTTATCATACCGCTGTTGCCTTTGGTTCAGCCAATTAAGAGTAGAATCGGCCAAAGGTGCAGAGTCGGGAGTATCTCGCCGAACCTCCAGCTCAATTTCCATCATTTATATCTCAACTCCTCACAGGTTCAACTTTCTACTCCATTTGTGCATGCACGATCGCCCCTGCTGCCCTTATCACCTTTCTCAGTTTCCTAGTATTACATTCGACTTCCCTCGAAAACTGATGCTTGGGCAACCTGAGAGGTAACCCAAGAGCGATTTTCGCTCATAGTCGCGTTCTATATAGCAAAGAAAGATCTAAATCAGCAATGTACGATAGTCTAGGTACCCTTTTCCGCGGAATCACGTCTGACACTGCCAATCTCACTCGTTTTGCCTTCCTCCCCTCTCTGAACTCTTCCCCATCCATCCCAAGGTTCCTCTCCTTTCACAAATCTCGCCCTGAACAGTCGATAGAGCGCCTTTTCTAATCCCTCTATGGCATAAAACATCACTATGACGGCGAAAGTTTGCCACGACCACGTCGTGGTTGTTACTGTCCCTGCTTGGCCAGATTTCCTTGTTCTAGGAGTACGACTGCAGTCCATAGGATGGGCTGGAGGGGAGGAAATGGAGAGCGCATTAGGAGGGAGGAACCATCTTCGAAGCTTCTGCGCGGGCGTCTTCCTTGTATGAGGCGGAGGTTCAAATACATGTAGGAATAAATCATCGTTGGTCGTATTGAAGATACGTTCAGTTCGTGAAGAGAAGACGAGAGCGTGTACAGCGGAGGGGAGAACCAATAGATGAGTGAAACAGAGTTGGGTCCGATAGAATATTACGAGTTCTTCCTGGTCCTTCGCAGGCGGTGCTTCCGGTGATGTGGCTTCGTATGGAAGAAAGATCTGGGCCTGGTCGAGGGCATTGGAGGACCGGAGTTTGATCGTGATTCCAAGCTCCTTTGCCCTCTTCTCCAAATAGGCGCAAGTTTTCTTTCGAGCATAACGGTCCATCCACCCCACAGGTTGCCATCCAACGGATTGGCTACTTTCTCCTATATCTCCTTCTGGGAGATTCCGACTCTTCCCTATATGAGTGTCCAGGCTGCCCACAGAAGCCACTGGTTCCGGTCTCGCGTAGACGTCTAGTCGCTTCTTGTAATGGAGCAACGCTGCGTGATATGAGATCCGAATCATTGATAACCAGAGGATGAATGGGTAGTGAAGAAGAGTGAGGAGAAGCGAAGAAGTCGTAAGCGGTTGACATGATTGGCCGCGCATGATAGCCGTCAACTTTAGTGCCTTGGACGAAGTAAGAAGATTGAGCCGGACGACCGGAAGAGGAGATGAATCGGTAGTAGACGTTGATGAAGGCGAAGACGTAGCCAAGTGGGGATGCTGAGTGTTGGAGAGGCTGCAAACGTAGAACCCAGAACGATCATTGAATGGTGAGACGTGGAATTGCCGAGGAATGGTCCATTGGTGATCGATACTAGAGTGATGACTGGTCAATCATCGTCTGCGAAAAGCGTTCTAACGTACTTTCGAGGTTTAGATTCGTCCTCGTTGACTCCGGTTTGAAGGACATAAACATGCCTCTCGCCAAATGTATTATGAACCTATAGTTCACGTCAGAATTTCAATCGTACCCTAAACGTCACATACCTCTAATAGAACTACCTTGAGTTCCTTCTCCATACTATAGCAAAACCAAACGCTAAGCGGGTTAATTCCTTCGAATCCGAGATAACTAGGGGAAGTAAGTAGCCAGACGTCTCCCAATCCATCGATGGGGATCTCCCTCTTGGCCAAAAACTCTTCCAGTCTTTCCATCAACGTTCTAGACTGAACTCCATCGTCGATTAGATAAGCGGCCGGTCGTACATTCGTCAGTCGTGACCACGGACGTGGTCCCACGCCGAAGAACAAGCCAGCTGGTCCCAGAGCGAGAGTCTCCTCTTGTCTCTCTGCTTTTTCCTTTAATACTGAAGATGTTGCCCGAACGTTGAGCAGAAGAGTGAGAGTGGGATAGACAAAGGAATGGGACGAAGGTTGTGGTAGGAAACGAGAGTGCGAGACACGGTTCACGATGATGTATCCCTTTGACCCGGTTATAGACTTTGAGTTTGTGGAATGTTTCTCAGCAGCTTGTTGTTGCTGCTGCGGCTGTGAATTCGTCGACATTTGGGACACCGTGCCGGAGTAGGCGCGATACGCCCAATAAGAGAAAACTGCAACGATAAACGTGACAGATGCTTCCAAACCTGTCACCATAAGCTCGCTTTAGAGCTTTAGGAGGCGAGTTGGCAGTAAAAGTCTGCAGACTTGGATATGGTCGAGAGCAAGGGCCGGGATGCTCGGCTCAGTCCACTTTATCAGAGTCGCACTCGCCATCAAATCGTAACGAGTCAAAATCACCGAAAATAAAATAAAATGAAATATTCGAATAGGATGTATTTCCCGAAGCGTACAAAAGGACACTAATGAAAGAGTCTAGAGAAGACATGTGCGTGCGTATGATGTAACATGAAAGAGATACGAATGCTATAAGTAGGATAGTGGGAGAAAAGAGTGTGTGTATGTTTTGTTGAGACCCAGCTCAGACGCGACTACGTTCGTCGCTATCTCTCCCCACGTATTCCGGCGGTGGTTCGTGAGGATCGTTTCCGTCGCTATAAACGGAACCTCCTAAAAGGTTTCTATGTTGAATCTCGGTGAGATGTCTCACTTGCTCCCTCAAACCCGCCAATTCCTGCAACAAGGCTGCAGTCATTGGTAATCCCGACGAAGTCGTCGCTCGCGGGTCGACAGCAGAAGCAGAGAACGAACCCGTCTCCGTCGCAGAGGGAAGTGATCCCGTACCACTTTCCTCTCTCGGTGTTGACTTTTCGTTTGAAGGAGCTGGGGTCGAGATTGGGGCTGGCGAGGAGACAGAGGTGATGACTGTACTGGGTGGTGCAGACGAATGTGTGCCCGCATCTCCACGCTCTATCGACGAGGGTTGTTGTGCATTGGTGTTAGCGGTACCGGTAGACAATAACGTGCCCTGATGCGTAGCCGGTAACGACCGAGGAGGGGGAGAACCATTGCGAAGCGACGAGGCAGACGCAGAGGGTAGCCGTTGTAGAGGCGTAGCATCTCTTCCTTCTTCGTATCTTGTATTTGCGTTCAGGACGCGGTGTCCTGGGAGTTGGAACAAGGACGATCGCCATCGACCACCTGTAGGCTCATGCGAAGGAGAGTCTAGTTCTGGTACAATGACTTTCTCTCGACGATCCCCATTGATATCGAGCACTCTCCCTCGAGATCCGTCTGGTTGAATCGATGCTTCTCCAGGTGTGGCATGAACAAGACCGTGTGGGGCATTCCGTCGGCGACGCCAGATAAGAAGACCGATGACTAGTAGTAATATTACGACACCACCAACGACGCCTCCTACAATGGCTCCTATTGGAGGTTTACTGGACGATGAGGATGATGAAGGAGAGTTTGAGGAGTCACCAGATGAGGAAAATCCAGCCACACTAACGTGTTTGTGAGCGGAACATCTATGAAATTCGAATCATTTTGATAACTTACGTGAAAGAGTCGATGTTGACATGGCTATAGGGGTCCCCGGCGATGGCACTCTGCCAACCGGGATCATTTGCAGCCTTGGCAATGACGAGGACATGGTCCGCTGATCCATCCAATCCATCTTTGGTAAATATGACTTTAACAGAAGCCTCTGAGGAGGACGAAACAGAGGTATCAAACGTTCCTAACGATACAGAGTCCAATGTCGCAGTGAGGTTTGCTCCAGTTGGCCACACAAGACACGAGAGCGAGACCGATGTCCCTATACGATAACGTTCCCAATGAGAAAATCTTCAACGAATTGTCGGAAAAAAGAAATAAACAAACCTCGAAACGTAAACGTGACCGATGCTCCTTCTTGCGCTGTACTTCGAACGGTCCCATTATATGGACCATATATTCCTAAATTGCCATTGGACTCCCAAGCAGACGATGGTTCATAGCTAGAGACGTCGATTCCGAACCGAGGAAGCAACGAGGGAGGTAGAAATTCAAACTTTATTAGCAAGACATAACAGCGATAAGGCGCGCCCTCCTGAGAGGATTCGACTGAGGCGACGTACCGAATATCTGAGCTTGAATCATCTATCGTCTCATTCTGAGACATTTATGCGCTGAAAACTCAAAGGAGACGACGAGGGATCACAGAGAATAGGTCCAAAAGATGGTGGGAATCTTTCGAGCCTTAGGCGGCGCGGCACTGTAAGTCAGCCATTATAGGCGTAGACCACCGCCTCAGCGAAACTCGGTAATTTTCAAGAATTGTTTCATAGTAAGGAAAAATACGAAATGAAAGGATTCGACCCACAGAACGTCGAGCTTCAGAGTTCAGAACATACGGCCAAGTAGTAATAAAACGAATGTTATTGACAAGGAGTACTGGCTAGGGTATCGAATTAGGAAATTAGACAGTAATATCTAGGCACATATGACGATAGATTAGTAGGGGAAAGTGGCCATCTACAACTGCTTTGCAGTCCACACAAGCATGAATGCGATAAACGCCAAGCAGGTAACGGACGTACCGCTTGCAAAACCAATCCACAGCCTCTGAATATCCTCCGAAACCCTCCTCCCTTTAACGTGGAACAGCCAAAAGGCCGTTCCGCGGTTCGTCAGACAATAGCACCTGTCGTAAAACGAAGTAAGTTCGAAAAGGCAATGAAGGATGATCCACAACGAGTTGACACACGCCAACATCTTGCCGAACAACCGTAGGCTGACGGCGACAACCCCTAAGAGACGATAATATGCCCTGAAAAGGACCGTCACTTGGGTCTGGTACCGTCGAAATCTTGCTTCATGAGCAGACCACTGGTCCGAGATGGATGTTGCGAGTACTAAGGTTATGAGTACGATATAGGACACCATCCAATACAGAAGTACTCCGCCACTTCGACATCCGAGACCGATTGATGGGACCACAAAGTCGAAGCTAAATGCAGAGCCGACTGTCATTATGTTGAGTATAAATGGACAGGCGGCTGCCCAAATCATGCGGCCGTAGGCATCACGCTTCCACTCTGCGATGGCCTGCCCATTCTCCCAAAGATAACCAGAGCTGACTAGAATATCTACCTCATGCTCCGTTACAGTACTCGACAGCATTGTTCGTGACTGGGTCCTATATTCGTGTCCTGGATTTTGAGAAGTGGGTATTGCCATCGAGTCCGGCACCTCCGAAGGGGTAGGTGTAAGTGTTAATCGAAGGCTTTGCCCCTCTTGCTCTACTAGTGAATCTCGTTCTTGAGTCAGCACGATTAGAGGTCGGCTTGGCTGTCGACGGATAATTTCGACTACTTGGCAGACCATATGAGACCATACGAACACCCCACAGTCCCTCCACAGGTATGCAGAGTTTGGAGAATAACGAGACAATTGGCCTTGCTTTTGGTTGTCCCCCGACATGAAACGTGAGAAAAATCACGAACATCGACCGAAACACCCCCTGACATGAAAGGGATACAGAGGGGAGCGGCTCCAAAGATCACGGCAGAACATGGTTGGAAGTCAAGTGTGGTGATGGTAGTGATCACATGTGAATAAAAGCGTGAGAATGCCATAGCCAAAACTAACAGGTTTTCGACTCTATCCAGATGACTTACTAATCACCCAGTGATGACACATGAGAGGCCCTCACGATGAGTAGAAAGCGAGGAGACAAGGCCTCAGAGGTCAGTACGGTCGATAATGGCAAGCAACGATAGATTCGGGAAGCCTCTGCAGTGCAACAAAGTAGAGCGCATGCAGCGGCTCTATGTCACTACGAGAAGCAATCCAGATAACTATCAAACAAAGTCAATCGGGGATTTGCGTCAAAAAACCTAACGTACAGATCTCGTTCCACATGTTAGCTAAGTAGGCTCCTAATCCACACGGTATTTTCATGGTCGAAACCATAAACTTTCTCGTGCAGTGGGAGAGCAGCCTCTGCTAGCGTTTTTAGCTCCTTCTCCTTAGCGAGTGTCCTAAGGGTGGAAAGTAGATTGTACATAGTCAACAGGGTATCTCGATGATCTGAACCAAGGAGTCGCATCTCCTTTCGGAGTACTTCTTCGTGTAGCGGCAACGCATGTTGTGCCCGCCCAGCTGACTCGTAGCTGCAGGCTAAATTGGCCATTGTCGTCAGTGTGGAGAGGTGGTTCGGGCCGAGGAGACGTTTCTCCTTTTCGAGTACTTCTTCTTGTAGCAGTAATGCTTCTTGTACCCTTCCAATCGACCCGTAACTGCTGGCCAAATTTCCCATTGTCGTCAGAGTGTCCAGGTGGTCCGGGCCAAGGAGGCGCTTCTCCTTTTCGAGCACTTCCTCCTCTAGTAGCAGTGCGTCTTGTACCCTCCCGACCGAGCTATAACTGCTGGCCAAGTTGCCCATTGCGGTCAGAGTAGATAAGTGGTCCGGACCAAGGAGCCGTCTCCGCTTTTCGAGTACCTCCTCGTGTAGCAGCAGTGCATCTTGTACCCTCCCAACCGAGCTATAACTGTTGGCCAAGTTGCCCATCGTTAGCAGAGTAGATAAGTGGTCCGGGCCGAGGAGACGTTTCTTCTTTTTGAGTATCTCCTCCTCTAGTAGCAGGGCATCTTGTACCCTCCCAACCAAGCTGTAACTGCTGGCCAAGTTGCCCATTGTCGTCAGAGTGGAAGGGTCATCCGGACCAAGGAGAAGTTCCCGCTTTTCGAGTGCTTCCTCATTTAGCAACAGTCCCTCCTCTTCCCTCCCGGATAACCTATAGCACATGGCAAGTACTTCCATTGCAGCTAGGGTTCCTTCGTCGTTGCTATAATTTGAGGACTTCCATATCTCGACACATCGTTCCAGATGAGCTATTGATTGATCATTCCCCAGCTCATAAAGGACCCATCCGATGCCAAAGTGGTCCCCTGCCTCCGTGACCTCCTCTAAGCGAATCAATCGGATATGCGGTCCCAGCAGACGATTGAATCCAAAGAACTGATACCAGCGATTACCACAGGTAGTAGCAGATGCAAGGAGCCGTGCGATCAGCTTGCTTGCAGAATGGTCCCTCACTGACTTCGAGATCGTCTGTAGGTACTTTTGTACGAGAGGATGCATCGAGTAAAACTTCTCCCCGTCCGCAGTGGAGAATTGAAGCAGTGAATACTTCAAACACTCTCTGATCATCTTATCGAACTCGAACGACTTCCACTCCCCGCTAGGACAGAAGATGCTTTGGAGAACCTCCGCCTGTGTGATTGTGCTGGGGTGTAGTGGCAAATGGGACTTCTGTGGGATATGGAGGAACCTTCGCTCAGCCGCTTTCTCAATGATGCATCGTGCAATCGACCGTGCATCCATATATGCGAACAGCTGCATCATTTCCTGCACTCTGGGAGATAAACAGTGGAACGACATTTCGATTGTGCGCTCTACTGAATGTCGATAGTTCTGGGGAAGGGTCGGCACGCTTTTCAGGAACTCGTCTCGACTTTCGCCATAGGTGGCTAGGAATGTATCGAGGCAGCTGTTAATGGGAATATACGCGGCCGCATGAGCGAGAGCGAGTGGAAGTCTCCCCAGTTCCTCTGCGATGCCCTTTGCAAATGATAGATTGGCCTCATTGTTTTCGTAGCACGAAGAGGCTAGTAGTAAAGTAATCGAATCTTCCATTGGTAGTACGTCGACCGCATGGGTAGTTCGAGGAGCCAGCAGCCTGTGAGTTGCATTTCGTGTGGTGATAATGATATGGCCATGTCGACATTGAGGAAGAAACTCGGAAGGATTGAGCGATGGGTCGTCGGCATTATCCAGGATCAGCAGCCAGTCGTCAATACCGCTGGCGAGCCAAATCAATGCATCGTTGTATTTATCGGTTTGTGAGCGGACGAGTGTTCCGAGGTCGGCCTTCAAAGACACTTCGGACGATGCATCCAAGAAGAACACGGGGACCTTAGGAAATCTAATAAGGAGTTAACTACACTCTTCAACCAGGGGCAAAGCACGACGAACCTCCCCTCGAAGAGTGATGCGAATTTGACTGCGATCTGCGTTTTCCCACATCCTCCCATGCCAGTAAGAATTGTGATGATAGGGCCGTCATCGGATGACGGAGAGCTCTCATGTCCAAAATGAGTTTCGCACATCGACTTGAGGATATCACTCCGACCAACGAAGTCTTTCACTCCGCGTGGACGAGGTTTCAGTATTGCCATCGGTGCTATAGTTCAGTGAGCACGAGTGCTTGCCGAGGTACATGAAAGCTCACTCGCCTTCAGTGCTTGCCTTACTCGTTAGTACAGCGTTCAGATCGGCTCTCATATCGCTAATGACCAATGCTTGATGGATCACCGTGGTCTCCTATCGGCGGATGTAAGCACACGAATGCTATGCCCGGTCGTGACTCACGATTACATCAAATGTTACACTCCGTAGCGCCTCTTGGTAGGATGTGATTTTCTGTGCATTGATACTCGCTAAGACGACCTCCCGTCCTGTTGACTGTATCCTTGACCAGTACATTTCCACGCCCTGCGACGCCTCTGAGTTTCTTTGCGTTTCCTTCTTGATTTCCACCGCAATATCATGTAAAACCCTTCAGCTTCGTATAAGTAGGACTCATGCGGTCTCCTGCAGCTTACCGCTGGTATTCCCTCGCCTGCCTCTCGGCACTTGGGTATTCTGTCGGCGCTTTCGAGTATAGCTTGAGAAGGGCAATAATATTTTCATTTTTCTCCTTTATGATGTCGGCCAGTTTCTCCCACCCTTCCCGATTCTCCTTGCATCGCTGTACTAAAGATTGGTCGAGAGAATGCAGTGAGATTTAGCTACACACCTTGGCAAGCTCTAGTATTGAGATCATAATGCCACAAGTCGCCTTCAGAGGCCCGCCTGCAATTGGAATCACCTCCGCTACCTCTGTAAGCGTCTTGAATCCTGAAATAGAGAGATCGAGTGAAAGATCTAAACGATCAGCTGGGTCAGGAATCAGGAAGCCGCCTGCTGTTTCTTGTGATATCGATGTTGCATGTGACGGAGTGGCTGGTGCAAGTCCCAAATTGGACAATGCGGCTATAACCGACCGACCACCAAAGAATTTGGATTTCTTGGGTTTGTTCATGATAATACGAGGGCATCGACGGCCGTGGTAAGGAGTAGAGCCGCAAGGGTTTATGGCGCTTATGGGCCGAGGTATCTATTGGGTCAGAACGGTATTCCATCCCGTTGTCAAATAATTATATAATTATTTGTGAACGATAAAGGTGAACAAATGCTCAAAAACTGGAGAAAATCAGCCTAGTCGAATGGGCAATTGACGAGACTCACAGTCATTAACGTGAAAGATATGTAAAATGTCACCCAAGTCTCCAGTGGACTAGCTATTTTCATTCTCTGCGACTCGCTAGCGATATCCCTGCACACGTTGCATCAACCGTCTCGTTAACCCCATATTTCATCGCGATTTCGGCACAATGAGCTTTCTCGTCTTGAGATAGTGCGAGGCAATGCACCTTGCACCCGGTCGTCCTAGCGCGAACCGCAGAAAGAATACGGAAGATCGATCAAAGTGTCTATTTAAGTGAAATATATAGTGGTAATAACACCTTCGGGGATCGCAGCAAATGTGGTCGGGAGTCAGGTTCGCATATAGGCTATCTGACAAGCACATCCAAAAGCGGTCGACTCTAAACTAGAAAAATACGGCTAACATCAGCCGAACGGGCTTTCGACTCTACAAGTAATTAAGGTGTCAACTAACCGCAAGAACACGGCGAAATGTAACGATCTTTCGACTCTAAAAGTAAACGAAATGGATGATATTTACGTTACTGGATGAGATATTAATTTACAAAGAATAGAAGACACAGCAATAATGTTGAGTCCCCCGTTCCTCACGAAGGGCAGAAAGCGAGATGATAAGGCCTTGGGTATAAGTACAATAGATCATGGTAAGCAACCAAAAATTCGGAAACTCTACGAAAAGAGGGCGCAAGCAGCGACTCTCTATCACTGTGGAAAGCAGTGTAATCAACTGTCGAACAAGGCCAGACCGGGATGCGATTACAAATTCCGCTCCGCATGTTACTTAAGTAGTCCCCTAATCCACACTGTATCTTTGTGATCGAGACCGTACACCTTCTCATGCAGCGGAAGAGCGACTTCTGCTAGATCTTTGAGTTCCTTCTCCTTGTTCAGCGCCCTAAGCGTGATGAGCAGACAGTACATGGCCAACAAAGTATGTGGATGAGCAGAACCGAGAAGCCTCTTCCGCTTTTCGAGTACTTCTTCCTCTAACGGCAACGCGTCTTGTGCCCTCCCAACTAATCTATAATTGTTAGCCAAATTGCCCATCGTTGTCAGAGTCTGAAGGTGGTCCGGGCCAAGGATACGCTTTCCCTTTTCGAGTGCTTCTTCATATAGCTGCACTGCCTCTTTAGCATTGCCAGTTGACGAGTAACTACTGGCTAAATGGCCCATTGCGATCAGGGTGTGGGGGTGGTCTACGCCAAGGAGGCGCTTTCGCGCTTCGAGTACTTCTTTCTGTAGTGATAATGCGTCTTGAGTCCTTCCAGCTAATCTGTATCTGTCGGCCAAATTGCCCATTGCTATTAGAGTTTCGAGGTGGTCCGGGCCGAGGAGACGTTTCTTCGTCTCGAGTATTTCTTCGTATAGTGACAATGCTTCTTTTGAACGGCCGATTGACGAGTAACTGCTGGCCAAATCGGTCATTGCCTCCAGAATCTCTAGGTGGTCTGGGCCAAGGAGACGCTTCTTCGTCTCAAGTATTTCTTCGTATAGCGACGATGCTTCTTTTGTGCGGCCAATTGACGAGTAACTGCTGGCCAAACAGGCCATGGCGATTAGAGTATGGGGATGGTCTACGCCAAGGAGACGTCTCCGCTTTTCGAGCACTTCTTCCTCTAGCGGTACTGCGTCTTGTGCCCTCCCTAATAATCTATACTTGTTGGCCAGATTGCCCATCATTGTCAGAGTTTCAAGGTGGTCAGGGCCAAGGATACACTTTTTCTTTTCGAGTACTTCTTCCTCTAGCAGTAATGCGTCTTGAGTCCTCCCGACTAATCTGTAACTGTTGGCCAAATTATCCATTGTTGCTAGAGTGTCGGGGTGGTCCGGGCCAAGGAGACGCTTCCTTTTCTCGAGTATTTCTTCATATAATGACAATGCTTCTTTTGCACGGTTGACTGACGAGTAACTGCTGGCTAAATGGCCCATTGCGATCAGGGTGTGGGGGTGGTCTACGCCAAGGAGGCGCTTCCGCTTTCCGAGCACTTCTTCCTCTAGCGGTACTGCGTCTTGTTCCCTCCCGACTACTCTGTAAGCGTTGGCCAAATTACCCATTATCGTCAGAGTCTCGAGGTGATCCGGACCGAGGAGACGTTTTTTCTTTTCGAGCACCTCTTCATATAGGGGTAATGCTTCTTTTTCACTGTCAATTGACGAGTAAGTACTGGCTAGTTGGGCCATTGCGTCCAGAGTCTCTGGGTGGTCCGAGCCAAGTAGACGCCTCTTCTTCTCTAGTACTTCTTCTTCTAACAGCAGTGCTTCTCGTGCTCTCCCGATCGACTCATAGCAGCTGGCCACATAGGTCATTGTGTTTAGGGTGGTAAAATGGTCTAAGCCCAGCAGACGCTTTCGCTTTTCGAGTACTTCTTCCTGTAGCAACAATGCGTCTTGTGCCTTTCCAATCGATGAGTAACTGTCGGCCACATTGCTCATTGCGTCCAGAGTGTCTCGGTGGTCAGGCCCAAGTAGACTCTTTCGCCTTTCGAGTACTTCTTCTCTGAGCACCAGGGCTTCCTCTTCTCTCCCAAAGAACTGGTAGCTAATGGCAAGTAGTTCCATCGCGTCCAAGTTTCCTTCTTCGTCGGAATCATGTGAAGCTTTCCATATCTCGACACATCGTTCCAGATGAGCCACTGATAGCTCATCCTGAAGCTCAGAGAGGACCCATCCAATGCCAAAATGATCCCCCGCCTCTGTGATCTCCTCTAGGCGGACCAATCGAACGTGCGGACCCAGCAGACGATTGAATCCGAAGAATTCGTTCCACCGATCACTGCAGGTGGTAGCGGATGCAAGCACCCGTGCGACCAGTTGGCTTGGGGAATGGTCCTGCACTAACTTCGAGGCTGTCTGCAAGTACTTCTGCACCAGTGGATGGATTGAATAGAACTTCTCCCCGTCTGCAGTCGAGAATTGAAGCAGTGAATACTTCAAACACTCTCCGATCATCTCGTCGAATTCGAATGATTTCCACTCTCCGCTAGGACAGAAGATGCTTTGGAGAATCTCCGCCTGTACGATCGTGTTGGGATGCGGTGGCAACTGAGACTTCTGCGGAATATGGAGGAATTTCCGCTCCGCTGCTCTCTCAATGATGCATAGAGCAATCGATCTGCTTTCCATATATGCGAACAGCTGAATCATTTCCTGCACTTTGGGAGATAAACAGTGGAATGACATTTCGATCGTGCGTTCTATTGAATGGGGATAATTCTGGGGTAGGTTTGGTACGCTTTTTAGGAACCGGTCTCGACTTGCACTATAGGTAGCTGTGAATGTGTTGAGGCAGTCGTTGACGAGGATATACGCCGCTGCATGAGCGAGAGCGAGCGGAAGTCGACCTAGTTCTTCCGCGATGTCCCGTGCAAACGATCGGTTCACTTCATTGTCTTCGCTGCATGAAGCAGCAAGTAACAAGCTAATCGAGTCTTCCATTGATAGTATGTCAACGGAGTGGGTAGATCGGGGAGCCAGTAGCTTGTGAGTTGCATTTCGTGTAGTAATCACGACATGGCCATGCCGACACTGAGGAAGAAACTCAGAGAGCTTGAGCGACGGGTCGTCTGCATTGTCCATGATCAGCAGCCAATCTTCAATGCCATTGGCGAGCCATATCAGTGCATCATCGTATTTGTCGGTTTGCGAGCGGACGAGTGTTCCTAGGTCGGCCTGCAAAGAGACTTCGGACGATGCATCCAGAAAGAAAACGGGGACTTTGGGAAATCTAATGGAGGTGCTCAACTACATTTTACAGACTTGAGTAAGACACGACGAACCTCTCCTCGAAGAGCGATGCGAATTTGACCGCAATCTGTGTTTTCCCCGATCCTCCCATCCCAGTAAGAACCGTGATGATAGGGCCATCACCGGATGACGGAGAACCCTTCTGGCCGAAATGAGCCTCGCACATCGAGTCGAGGATATCCCTTCGACCAACGAAATCTCTCACTCCTCGTGGACGAGGCTTCAGGATTGCTGTCGTTGCTGTAGTTCAGTGAGTATCAGTGCTCGCCTAGGTGCACGAAAGCTTACTTGCCTTTCAAGGTGGCTTTATCTGTCAATATTGCGTTCAAATCGGCTCTGATATCGCTAATGACCAATGCTTGATGGATCACCGTGTTTTCCTATCGGCGCGTATGAGTATATGGATGTTATCTCCAGTCGGGACTCACTATCACATCAAGAACTATGCTCTGTATTTGCTCTTGGTAAGACGCTATCTTCTCCGCATTGATACTCGCTAAGACGACCTCGCGTCCTGTCGACTTCATCCTTGACCAATATGTTTCTAGGCTCTGTGATGCTTCTGAGTTTCTTTGTGTTTCTTTCTTGATGTCCACTGCAATATTATGCAACACCCTTCGAACTCGTATGAGCAAGCTTCATGCACCCTCCTGCAGCTTACCACTGGTATTCCCTCGCTTGCCTCTCCGCGCTCGGATACTCTGTCGGGGCTTTCAAGTATAGCTTGAGAAGAGCGACAACATTTTCATTTTTCTCTCTCATGACATTGGCCAATTTCTCCCAGCCTTCCCGATTCTCCTTGCATCGCTGTAATAAACATTAGTCGAGGGAGTATAGTGCAATTAAACTACATACCTTGATAAGTTCTAGTATTGAAACCATAGTCCCACAGATCGCCTTCAGAGGCCCGCTTGCAAACGGAACTGCATCTGCTGCCTCCTTGAGCTTTGTGAACCCTGAAATGGAGAGATCGATAGAAATATCTAAACGATTAACTGAATGAGGAATCAAAAAATCGTCCGCCATTTTCCCTGATATCGAGCTTGCGAGTGTCGGTGTTGCTGACGCAAGTCCCAAATTGGACACTGCAGCGATAACCGAGCGACTACGGAAGAATTTAATTTTGTTGGATTTGTTCATGATGGTACGGGAGGTATGGACAGTCGTGGCAAGGAGTAAGGATGCGTAGCGCGGCGCTTATGGGCTATCAGTTGGAGACTATCGATCGGGATGACGCATTGTTCAGCTAAAGCAGTATATCAGCTGTTTATCGAGTAATATAGTCAATTGTGAACGATAAAGCTGAATAAAGCCTCTGGAACTAGAAAAAAAATCATCATGGTCGAATCGACGATGAACTAGACTCACGGCCACAAATGTGAGAGGCAATTGCAACATTCCTAGATATCCAACGGGCCATCTATCTTATTCTTTGTGACTTGCTAGAGATATGCCTACGTCGACCACCTCGTTAACCCCATATTTGATCGGCTCTATGGGCTATGTCCGACTCACGTCCAGGGCTCGTCGAGATGTTGAAGTGGGATGCAACCGACTCCTACTCACAAACTGAGTAAGTTCCTATACGAGGGAGTATAATTTTGAAGCGTACATTATCGCAAAATCCCCCCTAACTAGGATATTGAAGCGAATCGAAGGATTGGCGGAGAAGAACACAAATCCACAGGCGTTCTGGAACACTGTCTGTAGCATCTTCTCAATGAAATTGTGGCCTCTTGAGAGTGTGAGTGAAAATGAGAGTGACCACTCAACAATTCGTGACTGCTGATACTGGACTAGTTGATAATGTTAGAAAATGATACTCGATGGAGAGTTTGCATCGGTTGTGGTTGTCAAAGGAGGCATCAGACAGTCGGCCCCAGCTGACGATGGGGCGCCTTGTTTCAAGTTGTCCTTGCTGGCGTACTGAAGCACAGGAAAAACTATTATGATTGATAAGAGCTTCCAGTTACGTAAAAGATATAGCGGTGAAAACAGCTCTAAAGATCGCAGCAAAATGTGGTTGGAAGCAAGTTTGATTGCCTAATGTCGTCCATTGACACAAACGAGGCAGATGATTGACCGACGCCTAATCCATACGAGGCACTTGCTATGATACCAAATTGCGAAGAAGATACAGTAATATTTAAGCTCATACGACGAAGTATTATTAAGGTAAACCCCTCATTTACAACCGCTTTGTGGTCCATGCTAGCATGAATGCAATATAGAACAGGCATGTAATTCCCGTAGCACTCGCAAAACCTAACCAAAACCTCTCCGTATTTCCCAAGCTCCTCGTCTCCTCGTCGTTAAGCCACAACCAAAAGCTAGTTCCACGATTTGTCTGACAGTAGCAGCGATCGTAGAATCGAGTAAACTCGAAGAGACAATGGAGGATGATCCATGTCGAGTTGAGACACGCCAATAGTTTTCCGAGTAATCGCAAACAGACGGCCGTTATGCCCAAAAGACGATAAAACACTCTGCGTAGGAGCGTCTCGGTGGTCTGAAAATGGCGCATTTTGGCTTCGCGAGCGGACCAGCTGTCGGAGATCAGTGCGGCGAGCACCAGGGCGATGAGGATGATATACGATACCATCCAATAAATAAGGACGCCGCCACTTCGACACCCGAGACCGATCGATGGGGTTGCAAAGTCGAGACCAAACGCTGAGCCGACTGTCATTAAGTTGAGTAGAATCGCAGATGCAATAGCCCAAAGCATGCGTTCACGGGCGTCATGCTTCCATAGTGCCACAGTCGAGGCGTCCTGCCAAAGATAACGAGCGATGATCACATTATTTTCTTCTCGTTCGATGTCAATATTCGGCGACGCTTCCGACAGTTGGATGCAGTATTCCTGTACTGAACCTTTGGAGATAGGTGACATCATTGAGCTCGACGCATCCGAAGCGAGAGATGTAGGCGGTAATTGAAGATTTTGCCCCTGTTCATTCCCTTGTTGCTGAGTTTTCTCTTCCTTCTTCTCTTCTTTGCCCTCATCTTCCTCCTGTACTTGCCGTGTTGCCTGTTTAAGCTTCTTATGCTGTTCCACTAGTAAGTCTTCCTGCCCATTCGGCTCTATTTGAGGTCGACTACCTTGTTGACGAATGATTTCAACGACGTGGTAGACCATATGAGACCACACAAACACCCTTGCATAGTTGTAGATGGGACCCGGATGTTCAACATCTCCAGCAATCCGCCTTGTAAAAACAGTATGTGACTGATCTTGTCTATTCCGTGGTGGTCCATACGTCGCAAGCCGCGGAAATGCATTCGGATGCATACTGTCTGCTTGCTCTATAGCGTCTGTCATGGGAGAACTGAAGATGGATACCCCGGCGAAGAACCACCCAAGCACGACAACAGTGACCCAAGACCAGCATAGGGCTATAGCTAACCCGAACGCTGTAATATTTGTTCCGACCTAAACACGTCTCACAAATGAGCAACTTCGCGAATGGTGGAGAATATGTGACCTACATTTGATGAGCTGAAGGCATCTACCCAGGTGAACGCGAATGCGACGATGGCCCATGCGGCCTGGGTGGCCAGGCTCACAGTGAACCACCGCGTGCCCTTCATCAGCGAGTGACTCGTAGATCGCCACCAGGCCCTCAATGTGGTAAGGTCGTCCACGGAAGCGCCATCGCGAACAGCAAGTGCAAATAGCTCTTGCTGAGAGATCCGAAATGTTTGAAATATGCTGGTCTTGAGTTCCTTAAATTGAAGCGTCTTCTCAGCATCCTTGGGAGCAGGGAGCGGGTCGAGGAGTTTCTTCGCGTACCGCGAATTGAGGAGGGTTAAGGCGAGCGAGTACATCGCCAATGGGGGTGAGCCAACTGTTAGGAAGAAGCACATAAGATTATGCCAGAATCCATTGGATTCATACGGCAGCTGAGCTGCGAGTGCAAGGAATGGTAACAACCACCCTGTGAACTGGGGAGAGAAGATGCTCCAGTGGAATGGAGTAGATGATGAGCCGCAATACGCGTCGCAGGTACTCTTATCGGTACCCACAGCTTCACGCCCATTGAACGTACGTTCTCCGTTAATGTTGACCAAGTACGGTTCGTACGCCAAAGTGTGCTTGAGAATGTCTTGCCGACATTGTTGAAGGTTGGCACTTCTTGACAATCTAGGGGTCATTGGCCATGCACCCACTGAGCCCGATATTGAGAGAAAGATTATCGCGCAACCAAACGTGGAGAAGAGTGGTTTAGGAGGCATGTTGTGCCCAGTTCCGAAGCGCTACCTGTGTTATCCTTATATGAAAAGCGTACCAACCATGCCCTGAACTCGATCATTGTACCTAGATAGACAAAGGTAGACGTGGGAGCTGCATGTCAGCCGTGAGACCATCAGGAAATGACGACCGACTCTTCCTGCTCCAAAGAACTCCAGAGGAAGAGAGTGCGACGCAATGCCCATAGAAACTACCACCCTGTCCACAGCACCTGAAAAATTAGTCATCCGATACTCAAAAGGTACATATTTTTGAGGACGAACCTGCAGACGCTGTACGTTTCTAAGCAGTACTTCCCTGCCTCATCACGAATCGGAAAGTGGGGCTACGAGTGCCTACATAACAATAAGTAGATGCCGAAAGAAACCCGATAAATGATACTTGAACGCGTTTGCGGGTTGAGGTCTGCTGGTTAAGGCGAATCCGAGATTTAACAGGTGACAGACATCGCATCGAATTGCATATTGCATCGCGACAGAGCAAGACAGGATGATAGTGGAAGACGGTCAAGGCTTGACAGTAGAAGCAAAGCACAAGGTTTATGAGTCCTTTTCGACGATAAACAAACCGCTGACGGCTTTGAATCATCACCTTCACTGGCCCTAACTGACTTTCCGTACTTGAAACGCATCAGCGGATGTAAGGTTGGACCTAGAACCTCATCTAGAGAGGAAGAGCCAGCGATCGTGTTGGAGTGGTTGGAAGCCAACAGCAAGTTTTTGTCACAACAAACGACACCAGCCGCGCTTAGTTCCATAAAGATCAACGCGGGACTGTTTGGGTAAATATAAAGTATTAATAATGATAGAAAGTCTCGTTTCGAGTTGCTGCTCGCTGACTTCGCTTCGTTTGTCATTCTCACCGGGATCCGGAAGCGAATATTACATCACCAAAGCGGGTACAGAGACGACATAAAGCGGTTCAATAATGTAGCTTGGTACATTTATATGCATCCTTTCGCCGGATGCAATGAGCAGCAAGTTTCCACTCAACCTCTACTTCTAGGTAGACACAGGAGCAATATAAGCAAAAGATCGATGACCAAAATACTCGACAACAATAATACTATGCCTTTAATCGGGCTCGAACAGCCTTCAATCCCCCTTCAACCTTTTGTAAGTCATTCATCATCTTCCTTAACCTCTCCTCCATCTCGGAAACGTCAGGGTGTGTCTCTCCTACACGATTTGAATCTCTGGATGTAGTTTCTGGTGTCGTCCCTGCAACGAGTGGGTCATCCTGTGAATCTACCTGTGGCTGAAGGTGGGGGGCTTCACCACCAAATGGATCCACAGTTTCGTTTTTCTTGGCTAATTCCTGATCTAATGATTGTTTGGAGGTCTGTCTACGAGTGAATATAGGTACCCGTAGTTGGGATGTCGCTCGTGCGTCCATCGCCCCAATCGAAGAGGAGTACTGTCGACGGGGCTTTGGAGTCTCCTCCGTCTCTTCTTCTTGTCGCATCTGCGCACTCGACATCCCTAATCCAAGAGGATCCCTCCAGCTCTCCTTCGCCCTTTCCTCCTCCTGTCCTGATCCACTACTCTTCCCACTCGTCGAAGCCGGTCTCGTAAAGATGGACCCGATTGACGTCCTCTTTGGCTTCGCGCGTTCCTGAAGTGACCCAGGAGCAGAATGAGTCAACGGAATTTGCTCAGCGAGGTTGAGCGTCGAAATTGACGCTGAATGTCCATGTTGTCGGAAAGAAGGTCCCTGTCTCGGTAGGGTTCCAAAGGACGGTCGTGACGAAAGCGTCGCGCTACCTTTTCTCGAAGACGGTCTGAGCAAGCCGGACCCCGGACGCGGGCTGGGACTTGGACTTGGGGGTTCCTCGTCCGTCGTCGTGAAACTCGTATCCGAGTCTCTCGCACTCATCCTGGCCCGTTGTTGACTCCGAGGACGACTGCTATTGACCGTCCCGAACAAGATCCCCCCAGTCGACTCGTCTTCCTCATGGACTCTCGTCCCGTATTCCGCATAGTCTTTTTCGGATTTCAGGCTCATCGCAAGACTATTCCGATTGGAATTGCTCCCCGATCGTCTCTGTTGTCGGTCCTTCACAAAGATCCGCAGCCCAGATGGCTGATCTACATCGTTTCCACTGTCGTCGTCGTACCCTGCAAATCCAACTCGTTGCCCACTGTTCGCCCCATCTTTCTTTCCTCGTGCTACCGGTTCACCGACACTCTCAAAGTCCAATGTCATCTTGACCCAACTCGCCCTTCTCCTGAGAGGAGCATGCTCAGAAGCAAAGGAGTTGGACGCCCCGCCATCACTCACATCCCACGATTTCCGACCAGCAGCTCTACCAAACGCCCGAGCTCCACCACCACCAATACCGGTACTAGTGCCAGCAGGCCCAGCAGGCCCAGGCGTCCTACCCGCATGGTCGCTCAACCGTTTCCGCGCGCTCGCACGTACGCAGTCACTCAACTGCTTCAACTGCTCTACTTCTGACATTGTCCGAACAGACCCCGTCTTTCTCGCCGTCCCACCTGCAGCACGTCGGATCGTGCTAGGTGGTACGTTTAGTGTGCCATAGTAGGAGGACGAAGAGGGCCTAACGGGTGTCACGAGTGCAGATGGACCACGGTGAGGAAGGGACGACAGTTGGTGAGAAGGAAGGGCAGAAGAGCCACTTCCGAGAGACTCTAGAGCACGTAGACCTTGTTGATACGCCTCTGTTCGACTCTGTTTTGAGGTCGGTACAGGAGTTTGGAGTACATCCGAGGGTCGAGTTGGAAGAACGCTGGGCCCTTTGGGTGAGGTGATCGGTCCATCGAACGCGTCTAGGGACGGCCCCCAAGTAAAACCAACATATTGAGCGAGGTGAGGAGGGACATCAGAATCGGATTCCTGTTGTTGAGCATTCAAACGAGGGGACGGTGGCCGGACGAACGTCACGTTGCCAGCATTCGGGTTCGTTGAGGTACTCGACACTGAGGAGTTGAAGAAGGCGGAGAATGCGTAACCCTTGGAGTAACTCTCTTCTTCTTGTGAAAAGTCGGGAATAGAGTGTTCTGGTATGTCGTACTCAAACTGGGGAACGTGGAGGTCGTTCGGAGGCGTTCCTGCAACGTTCATCGTTAATAAATCTATTGTGGGAATGACTGGAGTTAAACATACTCTTCATAAGATTCGACCAGTCTATGCCTGAGAACAGCTTGTGAGAGGTCAATTCATGGATGTTATGACGACCAAGCCGTTTTGTCGCTGTTCGAAGAAGGCTAGTGTATGTAAATAAAGATTGAATGGCTACTACAACGCTGTACTCACCCAGAGAGAAACGATACACAGCTAGAGGATACATCAGTTCCAGCTGGAAATCGAAGGTTTCGCTACTCGAAGGATGAGTTTACAACGACCCATACGAAACGAAAAAGTCACAATATAAACTCACCTCGTGATTCATGATCAATTCATACGTCCCTCGAATATCCTTTGCAAAAAAAGGTGCAACCCCATAGATCAATTCGTAAATCGTCGCGCCCAGACTCCACCAATC